>APFE030973092.1:19521-46838 GCA_000404065.3 Pinus taeda
TCTTTTCGTTTTGGGTTTTTTCATTGTTTTAATTATTTAATTTTTTATTTAATTTTATGTTTTCATTATTTTTTTGAAATTTTAATGTTTTTTAGGGTCTTGATAAAATATTTTACGCCATTATTTCGAAATGTTGAATTATTACCTTTGAAAAAAAAGTGTTATTCAAACATCAACACTTTTCGTTTTAAGGGTGTTTTTTAGACAATTTTTGCACATAAATTTGATTTTCACTGTCATTTTTAAAACATTTACAAAATTTACCCTAAAAAAAAGGTTGTTATTCCAGCATCAACACTTTTCATTTTTAGCATTGTTTTTGATGTTTTTAGGGGTGTTTTTGGCCAGAGTTCCATTTTGAGTTTATAGTTCTCGTTTCAAAGTTTACATTGTTAGTTGGAAGAGGAGATAATTTAGGTAATAAGGTGGTTTACATGTTGTATTTTATATCATATCATAATAAAGCATGTGCTTGCGATCTATATTGGCCAAAATCTACTTTAAGTAGTTACCGGTCATATCCAAACATTGGTGGCATAACTTTAAATTTCTAGTGATGGAACTGTGAGCATTAACAAGTACGTTAATCTCTAAATCATATTCGGTGCTAGGTGATACGAGTGTGTTAAGCTATAAATCATAAATAGTGCTAGGTTAAACAATATGTGGTGGGGAATGCAAGAATAAGTTACAAGAAACTTATTCAATCTATCAATTATAGATATGTGATTAAGTGGATGATTTCTTAGAAGCCCTTGAGTCCTAGAAAGCATGGTTTTCTCTCCCTATGTGGTTGTAGCAGAAGATTTCTCAAGTGTAACTACACTCTTTTACAGAGTTTTGCATGCCCCAGTTCATGTCCTTTTTCCCAATATAGATGAATTAAAACCTAATCTTGTAACTCTCTCTAAACCAAGGGTTTAGTCCTTGAAGTTATGGCATGTAGGTCCTCATACCCATCATTTGTGAATATGATGGCGTAACTCTTGGCCTGATGTGGCATGACAATCTCCCTAATCTTGTTTTCAAATCCAAGGGCATATTTTTCCTTTCTCCTCTTCTCATTCCTCCTCATCTTTCCAAACCACCATTGCCGTGATTTGAGCTTCTTTATGGTTTACCTTATAGGACTTCCTTGTTTGTTGTAGATTGTTTGTGGTACCTTAGCACCCTAGAGGAAAACTTTGTGGATTTAATGAAGTTGGTCATGTTGATGGGTAATTCTACAATTTTTTGGGAATTCTACAAGGAAAGGTATGAATAATTATAGAGGCTAAGGAATAATTTACAAACAAGAGATCTCAATTTGTGAGTGTGCCTTTGTACAAAACTAAGAATCCTAATATATTTCAAATATGTACTTTGCATGAGGTATATTTGATGTATAGTGTCCTTAGTTGTTTAAATTATTACCATAATCCTAAAAAATAATTTGACCATGTGATTATCCAAACACAAAATGTTTTCTCATGAGAAGGTGATAACTTGATTAAATGTTGGTTAGGCCATGTCCTAGCATTAGTGTACCTTCAACCTCAAGATTTCTTGATGAAATGATGCAAATACTATTGGTCCATATGGAAATGAATGTGAGGAGATATTCTACCAAATATAAGTGATCTAGTCACATATTGTGATATTATGTGAGGAAGGCAAGTGTCAAAACATCCACAAGTTATGGTATGAGAGATGATGTCATAGTGCTACATTGTGGGGACACATGTGAGAGGATTAAGGCATACCAACAGTAATGGGGAAAAATAAACCATGTTGATATTAATAAAGTTATTTCGATTGCTGAGGGAATATCATTCATATACATTGATGGATATCAAGAATTCAGAAATTGGAGTGTTAGGACAACATGGTAGGAGCATAAGAATTTAGTTTTACAAAAAGAATCTTATAATAAATGTATGTTATCTATACATATGGATGGTCAGTGGAGCAGTCAGATATTAAGGTATTTTGGCTCACTAATGAGAAATAGGTGGGGAAAGGACTAATGGCAGAGGGACGGGCAACATACCACCCATTAGGGACACACATCAACATGATGGTAAGTCATAGATCAAAGTGTCGAGAAGAAATATTGATAATTATATCTCCTTACATGTAGATGGTTGAGAGAGGGCCATGAAAAATCATCAAATGAAATCATTCAAAGTAGCAATAAACCACCTGACAATAAAAGCTACATTCATACTACACTTTATGAATAGTGTAGAGTTATGGATTTCAAGTTTTGAAAAACTGAGTACTCTTAAGGAAGGGCCCAATGGAAAAAAGGTTTTCTAGCCTAACACATGGACGGTTAGTGGGATGTTGGACCCCTAAGGAAAAAGATGATCATGGAAGGTAACAAACATGAATGGACATGGATCAAAGTGACATATTCGTAATGAATTTCAAAAATATTGCAATTCTGTCTATCAAATTTAAAAAAAAAAATAGAAAAGTTAAGAAGTGGTATCTGAGAAAATAAAAATGTTGCAAACAAAAGTTTTGGGTTTGTTGAGAGTTTAATTGAATCTCAAAATAGTGAGATTATTTGGGGTTATTAAACCAATATAGCCTTTAAGATATTTCTATAGAAGCATAAACTCTCTCAATTCTCAACCTAGGATTCATTGGGGTTATAAAATCCAATATGGCCTTAGGGTCAATCAAGAGCTCATCATTTCTATTACAAATTCATGTACACGAGACTCCATAATGGTTTCACAATTCTTTAAATTAACTTGAATCCAATGCTCCTTCTATGTCTCCAGCATTGTTTCTAAATAATGCAAATATTCCTTGCATGTATTATTAAGTGTATTGAATGCCCACTTGATTAGAGCAAGGTAGAACAAGAAAAAACATGTTTTTCATACAAATACTCAACTTGCATGTTACCTCTATTGCTTCAGCGTATTAAATATGATATGTATTATATTTTCTCCTTATCAATTAGCTTATTCGCTTTGAACGTGCTTAAAAAAACCACCTACTAGTTTATATGACTCCAAGCCTTGAAGTGGCCAAAGGAAACGTAATTTTTTGAGTAACCAAATTGATTGATGATGTTAAATATGTTTTCAATGATCACTAGTTTGCATTAAAAGGGTGTCCATATCAAGCATATCGTATGTATATATGTATTATTAAAATTTGGAACATATGGGAATTGGGTTTATGCTATTTCCATTAGCTTGGATGCATATACATTATGTAATACCTCACTATGAACATTGAATGTAAGATGTGTATCAATGCTTCAAGTGCATAACCATGTGCTAAATCCTAGTGAGACGAGTATGGAAAGCAAATAGTAAGTAAGGTAGGCATGCGACCATTGGAATTGTATTTGGCTTCTCTTAAAATATTATAACATAGTATTAATAATAATAAATTATAAGGTGAACTTAGTGGTATCTTCATATCTAGGGGGAAATGGACCAACAAGTGGGAACGTTGGGTGAGTTCAAGAAATATTATTGTATTTGGATGTCATGTGTTTATTTCCTCAAACATTTATACCGTCTTGTCTTATGTGTCCCATGCCTTATTTTCCCAAGTTTTATAGGAGTGCACGTACTCTTCTTTCACTTCTTTTTGTTAATGAAGTCTTTACGGAGGGATTGAGCCTTGGATTGAGCCTTCGCAAAAAGTGATTCATTCTTGGAGGGATTGAGCCTTGGATTGAGCCTTTGCAAAAAGTGATTCATTCTTATTAATGTGTGGACGCTATAGAAGCCATGAAGGGATAAGAGCCATGAAAATGTGAAGAACATAATTAGGGTTTATCAATAATTTCTAAGAACAAATAAAATTAAGTTACAATTGAAATCCTTGGTTTCCAAATTTAGAGATTCCTTTGCTAGTATAAACTAGAGTACTGAAGGACCGTGAGATAGCCTAAATGACTATTTAGTATAAAATGGGAGCCAATAAATTTGAAGTCTAGTTTGAGGATGAAGAAATGTTAGTTTAATGGAATTTTTGTGACTAGAAAATGATTGAAATGTTAATATATTTTTCTACGATATCTAAGAATTACATTGAATCGAGAAACTAGAGGCATAACCAATAATTCACCCGTACAGCACCATTACCAAGCATTGGGGTGGAACCTACATAAGTTGGTTCATATGGTTGGGAGGAAAATTTCTCATGTGGAGCTAGTTCCCCAAGTGTAACCTCTAACAAATATTAATATGGTCTTTATTATTTATATGATAATGACAAATGATTATGGTTATTGTTATAAATAGGGAAGATATGCTTAATTGGCAAAATGCAAATATGGAATTTAGTATTATCTTAGGAATTCATTATAGGTTGTTTAGTAAATATTCATATTGATATTTTAATTGTTTTTATTCCCATCATAGGGCATAATTCTAGATTTATTATGTAAATTAAGCTTCATATATGTTAAAATTTGGTTGTATTTGGCATTATCTGCAATACAAAAGATACAAATACCATGGAATAAATGCATTTATTTTCATGGAAAATGACTTTATATGTACGTTTTGGTGTTTTCAAATATTCTATGTTTGAGTAGAAAATATGGTTTGTCCTCGTGGTAATGGAAGAATTTGTTATACGCAATATTGTTTCCACACCTAACTTATATTTGCGTATAAATTCCATATCATACTATAGAATAGAGTTGAAATTTAGCCTAAATATGATGAAATGAAGTATTAATTTAAATGAAAGTTTTGAATGGATAAAAACGGCATCCAAGGATGTTATAATATGGTTCTAAATATTAACTAATGTCCATTGTTTGCATTGATTCCACTTGAGTTTGCATCAAAGGTGTAATTGGATTGTTATTGAGTATAGAGGGGGTTGTGTATGTTACAAATTGTGAGTATTTTAGTTTTTTTTTTTTTTTTATCAACATGACTATCAAAGATGTAGGATTAGCATGCTCAAACTACTGACATGATTTCCAAATGGTTTTGTTATTGAATAGAACCTTGCTAATAGTGTTAAGCATAAAATTCAATTTCCTATGGGCTTGGAAGTGTTGGCGATAATGTTCTCATATAATTTTTATAGAAAGTCATTACACTCGTTATGTATTTACATATGTTTTCCTAATCAATTATTATCCTTTAATTTTGTAGTTTCCATGATTGGTGAAGTTATGTTTTATGTGTTTCTTATGTCTCAAGTTATGTTTAAATTCAAATTTCCTATTATCATTTCTAATCACTTAAATAAATCATAGTAAATGTAGTGGACGGGTTTCATGAAGTTATTAATCAATGCAACACTAAAATTCAAGGAAAATATTGGTTGGGTAATATATGCATCACAAATTAATTGTATTTTTAGTTTCTTGAGCCAGTTGTATTAAAGGTAAACCACTAGAAATTCTAATCTTCCTATCCCTTCAAGTGTGATAATGGTCTATCGGTTATGCATGACCTTCAATTCTATGTTTTAAAAAGAAAACACCTTTTGAAAATAGGTGATCAATCCCTTGAGTCTATCCATCACTTGAGACAAAATGTATGATAGAAATTACACAAAAACTCATTAGACTTAATGCAATTAATCATGATCTATGTTATGAGAATGGAAGATAATTGTGCACACATTTTCCTCAATGGTTGTCCTCATGTGATCTAGCTAGTGTGATCCAGGTGGATGTTGGTGGCCACCTTCCTATTCAACTTGGACCCCCGCCATTATCTCTTTCAGTTTTTCAATTTCCTTATTTGTAGTACAATTTACTATTTTTGGCAGTTTTTTGGGTCTTGAACTTCGAGAGTCGTTTTGAGGCCCTAAAAAATATTTTTTGGGAAAATCAGGGCCAATGTGGGTTACCGTCTAATGTTGGTCACTCAAAAGTTTTATTCCTCGAATATATATTTCTAACGAGGTATTGTTCACGTCAAATGGAGATCATATGCCAAAGTTACAACCTCGGGAAGTTGATGTACCAATTTAGCCAAACGGGGCACATAGTTTGGTGTTTCATCTCCTAGGGTTAGGTTTTTGGATGTTTAGGGTTTTCCATTGTTTCACAATAATAAATAGGCTCTTGAGAATCATTGTAACACAGTTGAGAGGCATGTAGCCACCACATCTCTTCTCAGAGATAAGCTACCATCGCCCGAGCTAGTCTTATTTCTATTCTATTTGTAAGCATATTTTAGTTTTTGATATTAATGCAACGAAGTGTTATTTCTAATACATCTTTGTATTCATGGTTATATCTGTAATTTTTTGTGTTCCTATTTAAATTTAGATGAACGGTATCAGAGTGGTCTTCACTTTCTCTATTTTATTTTCATGTCTCCAACGAGGTCAGGATATAAAGAGTTAGGGCTTAAATTGGTCGAGCCTTTGCAAGACCCGCCTTGCAAATCCCAATGGCCTCCCATGGCAAAAGAAAAGGAAGATGAGGGATCAGGAGATCCTATCAAAATCTTCCTCGAAGAAGCCCTTGAGCGACAAAGGAATGCGATGATGGAAAACTTTTCCCAGATCCTTCAACAGCTACCCAGGGGTGATGCATCTACTTCCAGCAGCTACTCTTGAGGCACCACACCCTTTAAGGTACAAGTTAAATTTGGCATTCACATATTTGAGGATTAGATAGATGCGGATGTTGTACTTCAATGGTTAAATCTACTAGAAGGATATTTTTTTATCATGATTTTTCTAGCAGGGAAAGGATTACTTTTTCTCTTCTAAAAAGCCCCCCCCCCCCCCCCCCCCCACACTAAGGACTGGTGGGAAACCTACTGCGATCAGAAGGATGAAAGTACACCATCATTATTTTCGGCCGCACCCACTTGGGATTTGTTCCAAGGTTTTATCAAGGAGTTGTACTACCCTGTTGAGAGCTATGAGGATAAATACATAAAGTGGACCATGTTGTGACAGGGAAGGGACCAATAAGTGTCGAAGTTTACCAGTTTTTTTCATACCCTTCACACGACACTGGGTATCAAAGATTTTAAGAAACATTTGGTACTCAAGTACCGCGGTTGCCTACACAGCTACATCTAGAATGAGATGGAGTTCCTAGAAATCTCCTTTCTTGGTACGACGTACTGATACGCTATCAATATTGAATAGAATCTTAAACAAACAAAAACTAGACTTTGGATTTGTGAATCCAAGGCAAGGGAAAGGGCCCCCCAAACCACAGAGAAAAGGGAAAAGCGAAGGTGGGGCAACCTAGGATAACCTGTCAAAGCTGCAAGCAAAGAAGAACACCATAAAGACAAAGAAGGACATAGAAAAGTGGTGTGAGTTCCATAAGAGCTCTACTCACGGCACAAGTAAGTGTCAGTCCATGCAGTCACTGGTGCCCGAGCTAAAGGCTTCTGAGTCTGATGCATGTTCGACTCTCAGTCAGAGCCTGGCAATGGGGAATGAATAAGGGAAGTTTATCATTGAAATGGGTCCCATTTTGATGGTGGCCACTGCCAAGATCTAGAAGATTAAGCCTGAAGATCCAGAAGAGGGGGAGTGTCTATTCCACTCACAAATGTGGGTGAAGGGTTCTCTGTTGTAGTTCATTATAGAAAGCGGGAGCCAAAAGAACCTCATTTCAGTATAGGTCATGAAGTGTTTGGGCCTACCGACTACATCACATCCACAGTCGTACACCATCAATTGGCTTCACCAAGGATGATATCTTTGTGTCAACCAGTAGTGTCCCCTCCATTACAACATCAAGCCCTTCCCGAATGAGGTACTGTGTGATGTATTATTAGGACAACCATACTTATGGAAGCAGCATGTTGTTTATGATTCTAGACCTTGCTCTGTTATTATTTCTTTGGGTGCTAAGGTATACAGAATACCGGAGATGGCCTCACCTACTACCATCTCTTTGATCTCTGCTAAGAAATGCAATAAGGTCATCTACCAAATTGAGAATTTTTGTTTCTTTCTGATTCACTCTCAAAGGGGAAGGTGGTAGCCACGTCTATGGCCTCTGAGAAGGCTTGCTCCAAGAAACAGAAGTAGGTGGATGTGGACGTGGAAGAATACAGGGATATCTTCTCCTCACCCAAAGGGGTACCCTTGCATTGTCAGCTCAAGCATTCAAAATCGAACTAGATCCTGGAGCACCTCTTCCCAATAGGTTGATATATCAGCGCTCCATTTTGGAGAATCAAGAGATCAAGTGGATAATCTAGGAGTTGCTGCAAAAATGGCACATCCAACAAAGTTCCTCACCTTGTGGGAGCCCGATTGTACTAGTACAGAAGAAGGATGGAACCTAGAGGCTCTGCATTGATTATCTTGCTATAAAAAAAAATCAATGTCAGGAACAGGTTTCCAATCCCATGGATTGATGACCTATTGGACCAACTAAAGGGGACCAAGAATTTCAAAAAGATCGATCTGAAGTCTAGTTATCACCAAGTTCCAATAGAGCCCATAGATGTATGGAAGATTGGCTTTAAATCCAAGGAAGGCCCTTTTTAATAGTTGGTTATACCCTTCGACTTGACAAATTCCCCCACTAATTTTATGAAGCTAATGGATGACAAATTCCCTCACTACATTGTGGTGGTTTATCTAGATGACATCCTCATCTTCAACAAGATTTCGGAAGAACACTTGCAACACATTCGACATGTCCTTCAAACCGTTCGGCAACAAAAACTATGTGCGAACTTGGAGAAATGTACCTTTGGCATGAGCTAGGTCCAATACTTCGGGTAAATCATATATGAGTGTGGCGTGTATGTGGACCCGACCAAGATCCAATTCATTTGGGATTGGCCATCACTGACCACTCTAACAGAGCTTCACAACTTTTTGGGCCTTGCAAATTTGTATCGGAGGTTTGTGTTGGGATTCTCCCATATCACTTGGACTTTGAGTCAAATTACTAAGTGCAGGGGGGAATAAAAATTTTCCTAGTCCTAGTCCCAACAAAAGGTGTTCATTGAGTTCATGACATCCTGGAGAAGTCAAATGCCAAGTACAAGTAGCGACATGATCAACATTGGGTGCCACACAAGTTCTTGGTGGATGACAAAGTTTGGTTGCATTGCAGAAAGAATGCCTTACCGGAACCCATTAGAATCTCAGACCACTCTAATATGGTCCTTACATCATTACTAAGGTTGTGGAAGACAATTATTTTGAGCTCAGTATTCCCCCATTCCTTGGCCTGCACCCAACATTCAATGTAGACCACCTTTGACCATACTTCCCATCCTTAGTGGACACATCAAACATTACAGAACAACTCACACCAAAAAAGTTAAACCCATACTACATGGAATAGGCCACAATTAATTGGATTATGGACACACAGGTCAGGAACACTCACCAGTAGAAGATCCAACTATATTGGATTGTCAAAGTTGGCCAACTCCTGCAACAAAGCAAGTGGCTCACTAGGGACTAAGTTTGGCAAAATTTTCCCCATCTCATGGAGGTGCTCAATGCAATGGGGACCATTTCTTACCAAGGGGTGAGGACTAATCCAAGTGGATGTTGGTGGCCACCTTCCTATTCCACTTGGACCCCCACCATTTTGTCTTTCAGTTTTTCAGTTTCCTTATTTGTAGCACAATTTACTATTTTTGGTAGTTTTTCAGGTTCTGAACTTCCATGGCCGTCTTGAGCACCTAAATGATTTATTTATTTATTTATTTATTTATTTATTTTATTATTATTATTATTATTATTATTATTTATTATTTATTATTATTTTTTATTTTTTTTTCTCCAGAAAAATCAAGGGGAAAATGGACCCTTGTCTAATGTTGACCACTCAAAATTTATAGCCCTCGAATATACCTTTCTAACAAGGTATTATGCATGTCAAACAAAGATCGTGTGCCAAAGTTACGACCCTGGGAAGTTGATGTACCAATTTACCCAAACGGGGCCCATAGTTTGGTGCTTGATCTCCTAGGGTTAGGTTTTTGGATTTTTAGAATTTTCCATTGTTTCTCAATAATAAATAAGCCTTTAAGCCTCATTGTAACATAGTTGAGAGGCATGTAGCCACCACATCTCTTCTCTCAGATAAGTTACCATCGCCCAAGTTATTCTTATTTCCATTCCATTTGTAAGCATAATTCAGTATTTGATATTAATGAAATGAAGTGTTATTTCTATTACACCTTCGTATTTATGGTTATATCTATAATTTTTTTTGTTCCTATTTAAATTTGGATCAAAATGCATCTCCCAAGATACAAAGCTCAAGCTTCTCCCACCTACATCTTGTGCACAAATAAACAAGATCCAAATGTCAATCCTTTCAAGTAGCTAGGAAAAATTATCATAATGAAATATAACCTGACCTACTCAAGATAAAAAATATCTACCTATTGATGCTACTAGACCCACCAACATGTCAGAGAATCTCTTTGGTAAGAAGTCCCAACTAGACCTAAATCGTTTGGAGTAGGAGTCCCAGCAATGAGTAGTAAAGTTATGCCTTGACTATGATAGCACACAGAGGTAAGTAAGATACCCTTGTCAAAAGAAAATGTGTGACCTTGCAGTGAGTCAAGAGAGGTGCATGGGGAGGTTCTAACCCACATATGGGGGAAATAAATGTATCACTTAGAAGCTTGTAATAGTATGTAGCCTAAAAGGAACACATCATATGGATGACATCACAAACTAGAAAGCAAAATAGTCAACAATCCAAAGTGATACGTTAAACCTACAACATGCTTCAATAAGATTCATACAATCACATATGGAATAATCCATACATCAATGCATAAGTAAAACTACATATGTTGCTAAAGTAACCAGAATAGTCAAACTACAATAACAACATATGCATGAAATGTGTTGGATCTGTTATATTATATAAAGTGAAAGTTTTTGTTAGGATTCCAAGAAACTCTCCTAGGTGGTAGCTCAGAGATGTTTGGTAACATATAAATTCAACTATTGTTGCAAAGTTTAATGGAAGGAATAATGGTTTGGTTCAAGCCAGATAACCACTTCTACTCTGTTTCACTCCAGACATGCATGAACACCCTCAGACTACAAGGCTTTATACCACCAATGCTCACAATTTAGATATTAGGTGAATATGGAGAATACTAACCACACTAGTAGATACATAAGACCATGTGATGGTTGGCTGCAACTAGTACATAAACCTGTAAATATAGTCTATTAATGCAAAGACAAGATGATAGTTTTCCTGCATTAGATAGAAAGAAACTTAAGCAACCTATTCAGTGATGCATTCAAGATTCTAACACAGAGATAAGATGATAGTTATCTAGTGCTAAACATCAAGAGATCAAGAACACCAAATATCAGGTACAATCTTAGAACAGAGAAAAATGGGTAGTGGGAAGTTAACAGTAAAGGAAGCTTGTATTTGTTGAAAATGAAGATGAGACACTGCAAGTGACAAAATGTCTACAGTCTCCAGAAGTTGAACCTTACATCAAATGTCAACCCTAATTACATATTTCTTCTAGGTATTTATAAATTTACATTACAATGGCACCTGGCCGTTTAGGTATGGAGGGGTCTTAATTGACCACCAATTGCATTTAGTTGATTGACGGAGTCTCTGAATGAGGTTGCTTGCTTTATTGTGTAAATATGATCTGCACAACTGTTTTGTTGTCCTTTAGGCAATTGGAATGCTCGTAGCAGTGAAGCCCATGACTGATAAATTCTGATTCAGAACCGTGCTACATCCTTTTCTCCCTTTGGCCATATTTTCTATTTAATGTGGTTGTTGGGGATATTACTATAACCGATCCTGGCAAAGCTAGTCATCTCCTTCTTCAGGCAACAGAATTGTCATAGGATGTGGGATGCATGGGTAGGTGGATAGTTGGGATGAGAGAGTGAGATGAACGTCAGATCAGGGAAATGAACGGTGGAGATGGCTCAGTAGAGGCTATCGGATGAGGTGGGAGCGGGGTGTGTTAGGGTTGTTGGCTCTTCAGCAGACAAATCGGCAGGCATCATGTGATGGAGTTGTGCAGGTGCTAATGGGTGGGCATGGTTAACTTAGGCGGTAATGGTTTTCATCACACTGCTTTCAGGAACTAAGTGGTAAATGCCCAAGGTTGAGCGATTCCACTCAATGATCGACACATAGCAGTGGATGAGAGAGAAAAACTGCTCTCATCGTGTGCTATCACTTGATCTGGTTTCTCTCACAATATGTGTGAAGGCCTTCAGATCTAATGGAGATGATTTGACAGTGTAGAGTGGTATAGAGGGTCGCCTTTATTAGGTGTGATGCGTGATCAACAGTGGGGATGCGGTGTGACGAGTTACGAACACATTAAGACATACGTAGGGTCTTATGGGTGCTTTGTGGTTAAGGTCAAAAAGGGTTTCTTTGTCAGGTTTAGAAGGTAAATGGGGAAACAGAAGTGGTGGAGAGTAAGCAGGGGGAGGAGGAGAAGCGTAAAATGACCCATGTGGGGCCTCCTTGAGGAAATCACCAAACAGACCAGGCTTCTCTTTGACCTTTAGAAAGTCAGTGATGCATAACAGGGCTAACACTGGCTCCTTCTAGGAATGAAATCCTCCCTATGAGGTTTCAAGAACTATAGACCACTACCTTCAACAATATCAACAAGATTTCCTAGTATTCCATTGGGCATGGAGTCTAACTAAGCCTACACTTAAAAGCTGTAAAAGAACATATTTACAATGTTGTGGCCTAAAGGCCTTAAACAACATAAACCTTTGAAAACCGCCCATTAGTTGGGCCATCAAAAACTAGTTATCCTTCCACACTTTACAACATGAAAGTGTTGTTCCCCTAGACCTGAGCAATGAAAAAAGGTCCTGTCCACAAAGCATCGATTTTTCAATGATTTTCTTTCTTTTCTTTCAATGCATCCCATTTTAGAACTAAGTCTCCAATTTGAAGATTTTCCATATTTTCTTTTTTGTCAAAGGCTTCCTTGATTCTCTTTTGATGTGCTGCAAACTACTTAATCAATTGATCTGTGATTTGATGTACTTTAGCCAAGTCACTAATCCTCTTTGCCATGTCATTTTCTTCATTCTGCTCTTCTTGCAAGAACTTGGCCATAGGGAGGGTTAGCTAGATTGGGAATACAGCCTCAGTGCCATATACCAGCTTGAATGGAGAATTCCCTATGGATTTCTTTGTTGTCACCCTATCAGCCCACAATGCAAACTCTAGTTTGGAATCCCAGTTCCTTTTGTTGTCTTCCAACAGCTTTTTGATTATCCTTATCAGCCTCTTATTGGATGATTCTTCTAGACCATTTCCTTGAGGGTAATATGAGGTGGAATTCACTAGCTTAATGCCCATTGAGTCACACATGTCCACCAACTCTTTTTCCCTGAAGGTTGTTGCATTGTCTATAACCAATTTGTGTGGACAACCAAACTTGGTGAAAATGTTTTCTGTCAAGAACTTCATGACAACATGGTGATCAACTTTCCTAGTAGGGATGGCCTCAATCCATTTAGTGAAGTAATCAATGGCTACTAAGATCCATCTGTGCTGGTCACTATAATGTGGAATAATTTCCCCTATGAAATCCAAGCCCCACTGCTGGAAAGGGCCATTGGCATGTATTCACTTCAAGGGTTTTTGATTTCAACTCTTGTTTTCCTTCAAACCTCTAGCACCTATCACAAGATTTTACAAATGAAAAGACATCAAAAAAAAAAGTGGCCAATAATACCCAACCCTGAGGATCTTTTGGGCTATGGTTTTCTAGTAGTGATGTCCTCCACAGATGCTGGAATGAAACTGATGCATGACCTCCACAGATTGTTCTTTGTTTAGACATCTTAAGAGGATTCCTGATGGGTCCCTCCAATAAAGCAAGTTTTCATGAATGTAGAACTTGGCTACTCTGAGCTTAATAGTCCTATCTTGGCTCCAGCTAAGACCTGGAGGGACTTCTAGTTTCAACAGAAAGTGAGCTATTTTATCATACCATTCACAAGAGTCCAGATTTTCAACCAAAGACTGGTTCTGTCCTCATTCAACTGTTTCTCCCCATGTATGTTTGTCATATGATTTTTTGCTTATCCAATTCATGTCCAGCATCCTGAAATTTTCTTTATCCATCAGCTTTGCAAGGCCCTAACCCTTAATATGCTTGGCGGGCTTCAATTCTATGTTGAATTTAATAAGCTTTGCAATCCATTTAGCCCTTCCTCCATCAATATCTGGTTGCGTCAGGACATCCTTTACTGAAGCAGAGGACACATATGCAATTACCTTGAAGTGCAGAATGTAGATTTGGAAAGCTTTTAAAGATTTGATAAGAGCATAAGCCTGTTTTTCGATAACATCATACCTTAGTTCAGCATCCCTTAAGGTTTTGCTGAAAAATGCCACTAGATGCTCTAAATCCCCATCATATTTCTGCAATAAGATTGTTGCAAGGGTGTTACCAGAAGCAAAGGAGAAGATATGGAAATCCTTGCTATATTATGGGCTGATCAAAGTGGGGACTTCCATAATAGCTCTTTTGATGGCTTCAAAATATCTTCTTGTTGCATCAGCCCATTTGATCTCTGATATATTTCTTAGCATAGAGGTGATTTTTTTTACCAATTTTGTAAAATTTGGAATAAACCTCCTTACAAAATTTATTTTTCCCAGAAGGATTGGATGTCGGTTTTTGATCTTGGGACAGACAAGGTCTGTATCGCTTTCACTCTCTCTAGGTCAATCTTGACACCTGCAGCAGAACACTGTGTCCTAGGAGCTTGCCCTCTACTAAAGAAAATTATGACTTCTTAGGATTCACTGATATCCCAAACCTTCTGCACTTCAGAAACCCTTTCTTCAAATGTTGCAAATGATCTTGATGGCTACTGAAGTATACTGTTATATCATCTAGGTAGACAAGGAAAATTTTATCCTTCTCTCCTATAAACGCTATATCCATGGCTCTTTGAAAGGTAGCCCTAGCATTCATCAGCCCAAAGGGCATCTTGGAGTACATAAAAGCGCCCCAAGGAGTGGTGAAAGCAGTCTTTTCTTGGTCATATGGATGTACAACAACTTGGTTATACCCTGAAAATCCATCCAGGAACAACATAACTTTAGCTCCTCAGACTTTCTGTAGCAAATGCTCCATCTTGGGTAGGGAATAGTTGTCTTTCTTAGAGCATTTGTTCAAGTTCCTGAAATCAACACACAACCTGATTTCTCCACTTTTCTTCCTCACCACTACCAAGTTGGCTACCCACTTTGAATATCTTAGAGGAACTATGATTTTGGCAGCCAACAACTTCTTGGTTTCTTTTTCAATCAAAGGGAGGAGCAAAGTATTTATGGGTCTCAGCTTCTGCTTGAAAGGAATGGTGTCTTTCTCCAATGGGATCTTATACTGGATGATATTTTTGTCATAACTTTTAAGGTCACTATATTCCTAGGGAAAGACATCAGCAAATTGCTTCATTAAGGTGTGGTACTCAGAACTTTGGGCAGTAGACAAATGGGTGGATAGATTTATATAATTTGGATGATCTAGACTCCCTATGTTATGCCTATGGACTGCAGATTGATTTTATTTTTGGGCAATCTTATGAGGCACATCATTATGGTCAAACAGTTTCTTCAGAGGCACTAGCTCTTTAGGTATATGATTGTTAGGCAACTGTATAATACTGTCTCGTCCAATTTTGTTCCTTAGCTGGGGCTGGGGACATTCCTCCAAGGTTTCATTCTATTGATCAATTTGCATTTCAGAGAATTCATCAATGACTTGCAGAAACCTATTTACTTCATCATCATCCTCAAAGACTTTCCAGTGTTGGACATTATCAGGCATGGTCTATAATTTATCTGGACTTCATAAGCCAATCTAGGGGGCATGGGAGGGATGAACATGCTAGCAGACACCATAAGGGAATCAACAAGCTGATTTTTTACTCTAGGAATATATGAGATACAAAAGCTATCAAAAGAGTCTTTGAATCTCCATACCTCATCTCTGTACGCTTTCATCCTTGGGTGCCTTGCTTGGAACATTTTGTTCACTCGTTGAATGATGAGATCAGCATCTCCAAACACATTGATGTCTTAGATTCCCATGTCTTTGGTGGCGTTGAAGCCCAATATCAGAGCCTCGTACTCTGTTGTAATTTCGGTGACCCAAAAAGTCAGCTTAAAAGACAGATGTGTGCTTT
This sequence comes from Pinus taeda, assembly GCA_000404065.3. Taxonomy (NCBI): domain Eukaryota; kingdom Viridiplantae; phylum Streptophyta; class Pinopsida; order Pinales; family Pinaceae; genus Pinus; species Pinus taeda. Next base: position 35,647 of record APFE030973092.1, read on the forward strand.
CTTGTTTTGGAGATGCCAACACCACTCCTGCTCCCGCGGTTTCCTTTGAATAGGCTCCATTGAAGAACATGTCCCATGCCTGTGTCCCTTCCTCTTCCATGGCTTCACTTACTGGTTTCTTGAGTTGCACTGAGGCCCTCCGAGATTCTTCAATTTGAAGAATACATGCTCCAAAATCAGTGTCTATAGTGAAAATGTGATGATTAGTGGGATTCTTCTCATCACTGATGATATAGGCCAACTAGCTGTATAGTCTTCTGCTTTCTCCTCCAAAAACTGGGATGGTGGCATAAGACAAGTCATTTTGCAATGTCCCACCCAACCTCTTAATGCACCCTTTGGAAAGTAGCATACCACAATATCCATCCTCATGCTTTTCATGGGCAGCTGAGTTAGGGTGATGGTTAAGTCTTTGATTAACCCTAGGCATTTCACCTTCCTCGAATCAAAGGAGAACAAGTCATGATAATATTTGGTAATATAAAGGCCTAACTCTTCCATGATAGCTTTGGGCATCAGATTATGGCTGGCACCTATGTCCAACAGACAGTTGTGGAGGATTTTGTCATGAATGGTCAAGGAGACATAAAATGATGGGGAGCTATTATCAGAGGGTTCAATCATTGGGCTAAGCACAACTATAGGTTTGTCATCTTGTAAATTCACATAGTCATTGGAGGCTCATGTGGCTTTCATATTAAGGGCATCAAGGATGGGCTTCTTAAAGACCTCACTCTTTACAAGTTCTATCAAAGGCACAAATATTTTTAACTTCAGTACTTTTGATTCAAAACTGAAAGGGGAAGGGGACTTGTCAGAGCATCTTGCCTATTGAGCTGGTGTTTTGAGGATGATGGGATCAGCTGCTGGTCACTTCTGCTTACTGATATGCTGCTCTGAGGGGACTGTAGTCCTTTGGACAAGACTCTCTTTGACATTACTCGCTCTTGATCTCAAGTTATATCTCTGCTAGTCTTCAGTCTGCAGAATAGCTTCCCTATCCCACTCTTGACTAGTCTAGTCCCTAAGTAATGACTCCTAATAGGCAACTAATGTCAAAAAGGTAGCACTTCCCTTGTCTTCCATGCAGTGAATCTCATCCTCTTCATCAAACTGCTTCTTCTCCATGACTACGTTCTAGAAAGGAGTCTTAACCCTTTGTTCTTCACTGGCCTCTTTGCCCCTCTAAACTGCAATTTTTCATTTGCTCTTCTATATGGATTTGGATTTCTAAGAGAAAATGTATTAAGAAGCCTTGCTTTCCCAGAACTCTGCTCAACCTTCAGCTTGGAGATTTCAGCAGCTAGTGACTCTATCATTTTAGTCATTTTGTCTATTTTGGGTTCTGAAGATGGAGAAGAAGAGGAAGGCTCACGTCTCTGCCTCCTTCTATCCACATTTCCTTTGAGTTTCTCTACAGCCATGATATTGGATTCCACCTCCAAGGCTACATCTTGCATTTCAGCTAGAGAAGCACATCTTCTCTCTCTTAATAGCAGGCAAAAATCAGAATCAAAGGCATTGGCATAGGTGAGTTTGGCAGAGGTGGGGGTAGGCTTCACTTCAGCTGGTATCTTGCTATACATACGATTGAATCTTTTATTAAAATCAGACAATGACTCCCTATTTTCTCTTTTTAGGTTTCCAAACTTAGTATGGTAGTATAGCAGGTCTTTCTTATCTCCCCAATGCTCTAAAAACACATCATCTAATGCTTCAATGTCTGTTATAGACCTAGGGGTCAGTTCTCTAAACCACATTCTAGCCTCTCCATCAAGGCTTTGGACAAATACTCTCATCCACACATCATCTTCACTGATATTTAGGTTATCAACATAGCTATAAAAATACTCAAGGTGTTCTTCAGTTGTTACTCCCTCTGTACCAGTGAACTTAGGCATGTATTTATGATATTCTCTTGCAAGCATGGCATTCAAAGGAATAGGCAAGACCAAGGGTCCATACCTAGCAGCTATGATTCTTTCCATTTTGGTGGGTGTTTGTGGGCTTGCCATTACTATGGTGGATTGAAGAGTGCTGGCAGTCTGAAAGGTAGGGAGTTGAGAAATGACTGACAGGGCTAAAGGAATATGATGGACGGGAGGGGAGGTTTCCTTTGGGCTGAGATCCAAAGGAGGTCCTAAAGAAATGGGAGCTTTATGATTCTCTGAAAATATTTCTTCACTGCTAGTACTAGAGGCTATATTTTCAACATGTAGATACTATGTTACAAGCCTTTATGGTAGAGATACATAAGATTGTTTAGGCTTACCTGATCATAATGCTCCTTTTTGCGATGTCTTTCTCTGCTTGACAATCTTCTCAGGGTCAGATACTGGGTCAACTGGTGATTTCTGAGGATTTCTCTGAATATGCCTCACAAACTAAGCCAAAACTATGATATGGAGTTCCCAAGAGGTTCAACCTCCAGTAGAGTCATCAGATAGATGATTACAACCAAAACTGTGTCCATACTTTGTCTATCATCAAAGCTGGATTCGTGTTGTTCTCCCAGGGAAGTTGAGCTTCAATCTCCTCTCCTTGGAAATGGTGCCAATTATGTTAGGATTCCAGGAAACTCTCCTAGGTTGTAGCTCGGAGGTGCCTGGTAACATATAAATTCAACTATTGTTGCATGGTTTAATGGAAGGAATAATGGCTTGCTTCAAGCCAGATAACCACTTCTACTCTGTTTCACTCCAGACATGCATGAACACCCTCATACTACAAGGCTTTAGACCACCAATGCTCACAATTTAGATATTAGGTGGATATGGAGAATACTAACCACACCAGCAGATACACAAAACCATGTGATGGTCGACTACAACTAGTACAAAAACCTGCAAATCTAGTCTATTAATGCAAAGACAGGATGATAGCTCTCCTGCATTAGATAGAAAGAAACCTGAGCAACCTATTCAGTGATGCATTCAAGATTCTAAAATAGAGATAAGATGACAATTATCTAGTGCTAAATATCAAGAGAGCAAGAACACAACATATCAGGGACAAGCTTAGAACAGAGGAAAATGGAGAGTGAGCAGTTAACAGCAAAAGAAGCTTGTATTTGTTGAAAATGAAGATGAGACGCTGCATGTGACAAAATATCTACAGTCTCCAGAAGTGAACCTTACATCAAATGCCAACCCTAATTACATATTTCTTCTGGGTATTTATAACTTTACATTAAAATGGCACCTGGTCGTTTAGGTATGGAGGAGTCTTAGTTGACCACCAACTGCATTTAGTTGTTTGATGGAGTCTCTGAATGAGGTTGTTTACTTTACTGTGTAAATATGACCTGCACAACTATTGTGTTGTCCTTTAGGTGATCGGAAAGCTCGCAGCAGCAAATTCCATGACTAATAAATTATGTTTCATAATTATGCTATCTCCTTTTCTCCTTTTGGCCATATTTTATGTTTAATGTGGTTGTTGGGGATCTTACTATAACTAATCCTGGCAGAGCTAGTCATCTCCTTCTTCGAGCAATAGAATGATCATAGGACGTGAGATGAATGGGTAAGTGGATAGTTGGGATGAGAGAGAGAGATGTCTGTCAAATCAAGGAAATGAACGACGGAGATGGCTCGATGGAGGCTATCAGCCGAGGTGGGAGCAGCGTATGTTAGGGCCATTAGATCTTCAGTGGACAAATCGGAGAGTCACCGTGTGATGGAGTTGCCCGAGCGCTAATGGGTGGGGGTGGTTAACTTAGGTGGTAATGATTTTCATCACACCGCTTTTGAGCACTAAGTGGTACGTGCCCAAGGCTGAGCGATTCCACTCAATGATCGACACATAGCAGCGGATGAGAGAGAAAAACTGCTCTCATCGCACGCTATCACTTAATCTGGTTTCTCTCGCGATATGTGCGAAGGCCATTAGATCTGGTGGAGATGATCTTATGGTGGAGAGTGGTAGAGCGGGTCACCTTTATCGGGTGCGATGCGAGCCATTGGATCGGCGGGGGCTGATCAATGACGAGGATGCAGAATGACAGGTTACGAATGCACGAAGACATATGGTAGGGTTTTATGGGTGCTTTTTGGTTAAGGCCAAAAGGGTTGCTTTCTCGAGTTTAGAAGGTAAATGGGGAATGGAAGTGGTGGAGAGAAAGCAAGGGGACAAGGAGAATGGGAAAATGACCCATGTGGGGCCTCTTTGAGGATGCCACCAAATAGACCAGGCTTCTCTTTGACCTTTAGAAAGTCAGCGCTGCATAGCAGGGCTAACAGTTGCATCCATACATACAACCAGGACAACCACTAACCCTAATAGCGGAACATTACTGTCAACACCGCTTGCTCCTCCAAAGCGATGTACTTGCTCCACACTGTGGAGAAGCCAAGGCTCATCACAATATTCTCCAAGCCCTCTCTAAGAAATGCCTAGCAAAATCTTGGCTCCCAAAATCTTGTTCTATGAGTTATGAGGTTCTATTTATAATAAAGTTTAGGGTGACCCTTGAGATTCCCATTTGTGACTCCCTTGACATTCCCATTTGTGACTCTTGGACTACCCTCATGATTCTTTACATTACGTATGACTATTTGTATTCCAATAATGACACTTGGAATTTCACTTTACATCATGTTTACGAAAATGATACATTTTCCACATATACCCATGTGGGACAAAATTGGCTTGAGTAAGCTAGACAAGACAACACTAAGACTCAAACAATTGTGGAAATACCAGCTCATCAACCTTCTCTATGTGATCCTCAGTGACGAACTAATACCATGCTTGATAGTGTGCAATGGTGTCTATGTACTCTTTGATGAAGTCCTTCTGGAAACAAACTCTTGCCTTTATTGCTTCCGGGTATACTGTTTTGGAACCTCGGTCCAACTCAATCTATAACATGTGTAGATTATTATTGAGCATGGTCAGATCGACAATGTACATCTGCATATTATCTGCGCTGACTTGCAAATATACGTTGGTGTTCGTGAGCATCAACTAATTGAAGTACCCATCGAGCTCCAAACTGATTTGGTTATTCTCTTTGGCCTTAGTGAGCGTACCAATCAACGGGGTGACATACTGACTCACCACGACATCCAAACATTTATACAACCATGTATACAAAGAATTAATACTAGTGATGAGCGATGGAAGTTCCTCATAGTTCTATATCTTACTCCAGATACGTGCTTTGCCCAACTCCACCTTTGGCTTCATCATATTTTACAAGTGAAAGGGGGCTCCCTTGTGTCTCATTGTCCATGTCTTTACATGATTAATTGTGGTGTGTATGTTTGCAGTGTTCACGATATCTTGGTGCAACACTGTTGATGACCATGTAGGTGGAAAACTACCTTGTACACGATGACGAACTTGTCATACAGTCTCTGTGTGACTATCTCAAGATTAGATACTTCAGCAAGTATGGCCATCTTCATCTTTGCTCTAGCGGATCCTGTTGATTAATCCTATCTCTACTTGGCCACTTGCAATTCCTTATCCATGCGCTCATTTTCTGCTATCAAGAACCTAACACTTGAGTTGTTGGCTTCAACATAAGCCTTTCTAGCATTGGCCAAGGTAGCTATATGTCTTCGTACATTTGGAACAATCACCTAATCTTCCAAGTGCGCAAGTGATGCATGCTCATCCAGGGTATACGCTCTAGGTCCTTGTACAACTCTGTGTTGCAACTCATGAAAGGTTATGTTGTGCATCTCTGTCCCTGGATGGTATCCCATTGTTCACTCTGGACTTTATCTACTGTTGGAGCTGGAGAAGGCTATGGGTTGACCTTGGCTGCTATTGGCATGAGTTCAGTATCATGATCCTATTCGACTGCTCCACCTCCATGTCCATCTGTTCTATTATCTATTCATCTTGTAGAGCAACTTCAGGTTCCTGCGACTACTCACCCTATTCCTCATCTACTTCTTGCTCAGAGTCTTCAACCTGTATTGGTGCAACTTCCTCTGTCGAATGCCTTACACTTCCTCCTATTATGGTTCCTATTCCTGTTCCTGTTCATGCTCATGTTGTGCTTCCTTCTCTCTTTCGCACAACTCTTGTTCTTCCCTAAGCTTCTGCTGGAATTCCTACAACATCCTCTCAATATCTTCCAACATTTGCTTCTCTCTCTTTATTTGCACACTCCTCTTGTTGCCTCTTCACATCTATATCCAAAGCTACCTTTCCCACAAATGGGTCTTCCTTAAACTTGTAGTTTTTCTCCGTCTATGTTCCTTCGACAATTTTCCTCTTGCCTTTATCTTACACAGGATTGTTTCTTGTTTTTGTTGTTGTTGTTTCTCCCTATGGTACTACAACCTTGAGTGTTGTTAGTCACTCTACTGTGATGTTGACCGGTTAATTGAGCCTAGAAGAGTTGTAACAATATCTCCATGGGTCTTCCTCTAGCCAGTGACATTCCCCATGGATCCAAGGATAGTACACTCTCACACAGCGGTCCCTTCATAAACCATGTGGGTTGTATGGGTTGAAACTCCTGGTGTTGAACTTGAACTTCTTGAAGTCTTCCACTTCGACATCTACTTCTTTCAAACTCCCAACCATGTACAACCTAATTCACACAGGAAACATGGTCCATGGTTCCTTCTTCTTCCTCTGCAATCCAGCTGACAACCCTATTAAGATGTGGTATGCAACCTTCTCCATGACCAACTTGTTTGTGGCAAACCTTGACAATACATGAAGAGCTTTCTCCACGTGGTACATTTTGATGAAGGTTCCCTCGGCTGAGGCATACCAATATGCAATGTTTAGCAATGCCTTCATTGCTTCCTGGGACATGTAGGGTGGATCTTGTTAAAAAATTGTCATGTACATAAGGGCGATGAACTGGTCACATATTCTAACCATGACTACTTCGTACCTACAATTTGATAGAAACTTACAATATATGTTCACAAAAATTTCTGAAGGTGTCCATGCCCAACCCATGTGAGAAAACTATTGACGGGAACAAATTGCATCAAGTATGTAGACATGAATAAATTTGGTTACTGATATTTGGTTAGACTCTAAGCATTGGATAGATGCACTTTCAACCGGAGACTCAACGTGTCAGACCAATTAAATGGATTTCCTTCATCTTCCAGTTGATCCAACATAGCAACCCAACTCTACGGGAAGGTCTCTCTACTCCCTTAGCCATACAAGCGACATGTGAATATGACCAAGAAATGATATGCCTTCCTGAGTGTCTTCATCTTGTATATCAAATTAGGTGCCTTCATAAACTTTGTTGGCTCGTTTACCCAATGCTTCAATATATATATTGTGTTCATGCTGTCATTGGGAGTGTAAAACGATGCATCCATCTTGCTTACTGGGAATGGAAAATGATATGTCTCCTAATAATCCTTTCTCCTAAAGGAAGCAAGCCTTGTTCCACTAACACTGCTCATTTTCATTGTACGGGATCAGTATGTGAGACAATCCAATGGATGAAATCTACGCAGGGGAACAATGGAAACTTGCATGCAGCTTTGTATAGTCCTAATTTATGGATGTTCATATAGACCTGGATATCCTATATATTCTCCTCAAAGTTTCCTGAAAAATGGTGTTGATATATTTCCATGTTATTTTTATATCCTTCTCAGAATAGGTGTGTTTCTGTGTACACGAGCAAGCTCATTGACCCCTATTCAACAACGTTCCCGTTACTACTCTCAACTATATATTTTGATCCTTCTTTCTTGGAAGCCATTGTACATCTATTGCTGAGAGACTGATGAACACTTGTGATACCTTGAGACATAGAAACACTCATGGCAAGCAAAAATTAGTTGAAAACCAAAAGCAACTTGAAGACTGACATGCAACACAACTAGTTGACTGCTTGGGAAAATTGTGAAATTTTGTCTCAGAGAGCTTAGAAGACTGACAGTTGAAACTGCATAGAGAACAATACAGGTTGTCATTAAGCTAACTATCTATTGAAACTGCACAAAGCATATTCCAATTTGGTATGTCGATGACTGGAACTGCGCAATGCATTCATTTAGCATGACTACTACTCAGAAAAAATGTATTGTGCAATCCTGGGGGCTAACTGGGGCACTATCTCCCAAAACTACATTGAGCACAACCTAGGAATACAATGGGGCGAAGTATCTGTGTAATTCCTAGAAGCAAGGCAGAGCCTTCCCTCCCAGAAATGTGTAGTGAAATTTGGGCAAGGCAAGGTCCCGGCCAAGGGAGCTCAGACCCATTGACAAGCTACCAAAAATCACTAAGGATTGAATGCATGTGCAAGGTTGGTTTATATCTGAGTGAAACAAACATAAATTGATTCAATTGAGTGTGTAAATAAATCAGTCGACAAAACCAAGAAGCTCAAGAAGCAAGTCACCAAAATAGCGATTGTGGGTGCAAAAACAATGTTGTGTGTGTGACACGGAGGAAAGGTAATGAAAAACTTGAAACAACACTACTAAAAACTAAAATGCATAGGAATGCCAATGGTCATTCAATAAAATCAAGTAAACAACACTCATACAAGCCAAAAAGTAAAAAGTGATAGAAAAAAAAAGCGAAAGGCATGAAAAGAAAAACTTAGCTGGAAAAAATGTGTCGACATGGTAAAGGTTTCTAGATGCCTTAGGAATGCCATAGCTCCGAGATCGAATGCGAAGAATGAGCTTTGAGGTGTCTATTAAATAGATTTGGTGAAATTATGGTTTATGACACGAATGACACAAATCTAGGAAAACGCGACACTTGGCGGGAAGTTTCTAAAAATGGTTTTGCATGTAACTCATCCTGCTAAAATAGAGGGGCCTCGACTAACTGGCCAGCTCTACGCAATTTTTCAAAGTAGTAATTCTGGGCTACTCTATGATTTTACATAGAGTAGACCAATTGGCCATTTCTACATAGTTCTAAAGAACAATGCAACTGGCATGGTTGCTCTACGCATTTCTAGAAGGCAGTGCAGCCTGGTCAGTTTTTGCACAATTCCTGGAGGCAGTACATCTGGATGAAACTGTGCAAATTACAATAGTAGTGTTGGCTAGCCCCCTCTATGCAATTTCCAAAGCATGGCTGACTATCCTTCTTTGTGCAATTTCTGAGTGCAAAGCAGTTGCTGGGCTGCTCTATGCATTTCTGGAGGGGAAGACAAGTTTCCCTCTAGATTTTCGCAATTTTGCTCGACAGCCGGTTGACCACATGTGGATCAAGTGTTGGGTGTGCTTGTGTTTGACCGAAGGGACAAGTGAGTTTTACAAAAGAAAGGAAATGATAGATGAACTCAAATAATCATAAGTACTTGATCAATGTGGGGTAGATGCAATGATTTCGAGGACAAAGGCTCCAAATCGAAGCAAAGGCAAAATTTTGGAGGGTGGTTGTAGCCGCTACAACATTGCTGACACACTGGTATAGCTCCAGCTATTTGTATGGACCTTGTTCACGAAAAGAAAGTCTAACTCCTCTGGAAGTATTGTTCAATTCTTCGATCATTGTGGCTTCAACACTAAGCTTGAATTAAATATAAGTCCCTTAACCTTCTCTTGATCAATCAAAACACATTCCAAGCCAAGTCAAGTCAATTGTTTCGATTGGGGATGAGAGGTATATTGGGACACAAGAAATAAAGATGTTAGAGCCTTAGTTTCATCTCTGGTGTTGCTCCTCTCATAGCAGGTGTTAGCGTTTGAGATTTCACCTAGGCTGAGATAGACAAACCTCGAAGCTACATCAAACCATTTCACCTCGTAGCTAGCCCTACGAGGTATGAGAAGGCTCTCTCGGGTCAAACTCGGTGGATTTTTCAATAGGATGAGTTGACCAATTAGGAACAAGGATTTTAGGCTAGTAAACTGATAAGGGGGTTTCGATTTAAAGTTTTTAGGTTTTTTGGTGGCAATTGGAGGGAGTGCAATTCAGGGTGCAGGGATTGAGCTCAGTTTTTGCAGGTGGGTCTTTGGGGCAAGGTAGGAGTTTATGCTGATGCCTTTAGCTGAAAGAGATGATAAAGGAGGAAAGAAGAGAAGCTAAAGAGGGCAAACAATGAATTCGAATCCTCTCTAGACAGTGGAAAACATAAATTTTAAACAAAATTGAAAGCTGAGCATGGCATGCATGAATTCAAACTTTATCACTTCTTTTGTTAAATAGCAGCAAGAGATTAAGAAATGGAACACATAAACACACTTACAATGACAAGTAGGAAACACACCATCAACATAATAATCCACAAGAATCCACAATGAAGTCTGCAAAACCCTGGCCTTCCTTTTCCTCAAATTGCAGAAATATAAGTCAAAAATACAATAGAGCTTCTCCCTCTAGAGTCCAACCATGAAAATGAGAAAGAGAAGGCATAATATAGAAGGTCTAACTTCTTTCCCCACCTCTAGGGGTCGAGCTCATCTTCCTAGGAGCTGTTGCAACTAATTCTAAATCAATCACTAAATAATAGGCCAGCTCAACAACTTGCCTCTAAAACTTAGGAAGCCTATCCATGCATTAAATATTCACTATTTACATCCAAGAAGATTCTAGAAGAGGTAAAGAAGAGTAAAAGTATCTAATTCCATGAAATTTACACAAGAATCCATCAATTACATGCCCAAATAGTCAACCAAAGTGAAAACAGTGCTTAGCTGGCCGAAATTGATCAAAAACTGGCAAATTTGCCTGAGTGGTCGCACCTTTTGGCAGCTCTGTTTGAGGGCCTTCCCAGAGTCCAAATCAGTTGCAGGATAGCTCGTTGGAAAGGTCTGGAAGTCTAATTTGCAACCCAACTAGAATTTCTGAATTTGGAGTAGATTTGACCCCTCAAAAATCAAATCTCCCTAGACTGCTTTCTGCAACTCAAAAAAGGGGCAGAAAGTCAAAATTTGCATATATTTTGAGCTTTTGGGAGCCCAAATCTTCACAAAATTTGAAACCCTTCCATAGGCAAGTGTACTTTTGCATGAAAAATCTAACCATGTATATTTTTCCCCGTTCTGAGCTGTCCCCACGACTGGTCTCGTAAGGGGTGAGACCACTCAAATGGCCAAAACCTGTAAAATTCTCAAAAATGCCAAAAATGCCTCAAAACTCTCAAAATTTCTTGGGTTTGTTGCTAGGAGGAAGATAATGAGTATCATGGTGAGTGAGAGAATCCTCGGCCAAGATACGGAGTGGGTTGGTCTTCTTCTTCCTCTTGCAGACCTCGGACAACCTTCTTTGGAACATTTTCA
>APFE030973092.1:61795-80860 GCA_000404065.3 Pinus taeda
TACTCATTCTAAGACAATGTTAATTTATGATTTTTCCTGTCTCTAGTTATTCTCATACCAAGGATTTGTTTTGCAGCCCCCAAATCCTTCATTGCAAATGAATTTGCCAATTTTCTTTTGAGCACATTTATTTCCTGCATGTTAGATCCTGCAACAAGCATGTCATCTACATACAATAACAATATAATATAGCTGCCATCATTTTGCTTTTTCAGATAAACACAATGATCAGAGTGACATCCAGTATAACCTTGTTCAGACATAAACTTGTCAAACTTTAGATACCACTGCCTTGGAGCCTGTTTTAAGCCATACAAGCTCTTCTTCAACCTGCACACAAGTTTCTCCTTCCTTTTACCTCATATCCTTGTGGTTGTTGCATATATATCTCTTCCTCCAAATCCCATGGAGAAAGGTTGTCTTTATATCTAACTACTCAAGATGCAAATCTTCAACTGCTACTAGAGTTAAAATAGTTATGATTGAAGTCATTTTAACAACAGGAGAAAATATTTCATCAAAATCAATATCTGTCTTCTGTGCAAACCCCTTCACCACAAGTCTAGCTTTGTACCTCTGCTTTCCTCCATCTTCTTCCTTCAGCCTGTAAACCCATTTATTCTGCAATGTAGTTTTACCTGCAGGCAACTTGACCAAGTCCCAAGTCTGGTTATGCATTAAGGAGTCCATCTCTTCTTCCATGGATACCTCCCACTTCTTCCTGCTTTCAACCTGTATTGCTTCTTCATAACATTCGGGTTCACCAGAATCAGTCAGCAATAAATAATATAATGAAGGAGAGTATCGTTCAGGGGGTATATTACCTTGGTAGTCTTTACACCACTTTTAGGTGTGGGGTGCCTGTTGTTGTTGTGGTGGTTTTTGTTGTTGTGGTTGTTGATTATTATTATTTTCAGGCACCTTTACTTTTTCAGTGATTTCATCAAGAAATGCGTATTCCTTATTTTCTTTTTCCTATTTCTTTTCCTGCAACTGATTCTTATACAAGACCTTTTCATTGAATATTACGTCTCTACTCCTAATGATTTTGTGATTTTCGTAATAATATAAGAGATAACCAAAATCATTAACACCATATCCAATAAAGGTACATTTCTTTGACTTTGCCTCAAGATTTGTTCTATTTTCTTTATTGATATGGACAAAGGCCTCACAACCAAAAGGCTTTAAAAAGGAGTAGTTTACCTTTTTACCTGTCCATGCTTCCTCTAGAACACCACCATCCAAGGAACCTGAAGGCCCTTTTTTTATTAGATAAACAATAGTATCTACAGCATCTGCCCAAAATTGTAAAGGCAATCCTGCATGAATCTCATGCACCTTACACACTCCATGATTGTTTTGTTCATCCTTTCTGACACACCATTTTCTTGTGGTGTTCTTGGAACTGTCTTCTCTCTATGAATTCCATGCTCTGAATAATACCTATCAAACTCTTTGCTGCAATATTCACCTCCATTTTCTGATCTAGGACACTTCAATTTCTTTCCTATCTCAATCTCAACCAAAGCTTTCCATTTCTTGAACATATCAAATACATCAGATTTATTCTCAATACAATAAATCCAAGTTTTTCTGGTTGCATCATCAATAAAATTAACATAATAACAAAATCCACCAAGAGATGATACCTGAGTAGGTCCCATACATCTGTATGCTCAAGCTCTAATTTTTCGCTCTTCTTTTCTTTCCCAACTCTAAGAAATCTGACTATCTTCTGTTTTCCATAAATGCAATTCTCACAAAAGTCCAAATCAACATTCTTCAAACCTGACAACAAATTCCTCGAGTGAAGAATCTTCATCCCCTTCTCAATCATGTGTCTGAGCCTATGATGCCATAATGTTGCATCTGCTCCTTTTGAAGTTAAAGCATTAACAGAGTTAGAAATACCATTGCATAAATACAAAGTACCAACCTTTTCTCCTTTTTCTATTACTAGGGCTCCTTTGGTAATCTCCAAAGCTTTAACTGTGAAAGTTGTCACACAACCTTCACTGCCTAAATGCCCTATTGAAATCATATTTTTCTTTAGATCTGGAACATGCCTTACCTCCTTTAGTAGCCATTGGTTTCCATTCTGTTGTTTTACAAGAACCTTACCCATTCCAACAATTTTACAGGGTTTATCATCACCCAAACAGAGTTGTCCAAAATCTCCTTGAACATAGTCATGAAAATATTTCTTATCAAGTGTGGCATGGAATGAGGCCCTTGAATCTACCACCTAGGAATTAGTAATATTTTCAAAAGAAATAATCAAAGCATATTGTAACACCTCACCTATCACATTTGCTTCATGATTGTTTTCTTGTTGTGCATATCCTTCTTTTCCCTTCCAAGATCTACAATCTTCCTTTAGGTGTCCTTTCTTTACGCATTTCCAGCACACTATCCCTAATCTGGACTTGGGTCTACCTTTCCTTGATTTACTGCGATATCCTGAGCTCTTTCCTCTTTCCATTTTTCTTCCCCTAGACATTGCACTTAAAGCATTACCTGATGTCTCACCGAAGCTTTTCCGTTGCATTTCCTCGCTAAGGATAGCACCAATAACATCATAAAACTTTAAAGTACTAGATCCAGAAACAAAATTACTAATGGCCATTACTAAACCATTTCAACTTTTTGGCAATGAGCACAAGAATAACAGAGTTCTAATTTCATCAACAAATTTTACCCCTACAGAACTTAATTGATTTGTAACAGTATTAAAATTATTTAAATGGTCTACAACAGATCCACCTTTTGACATCTTCATATTAAATAACCTTTTCATAAGAAATACCTTGTTTGAGGCCGAGGCTTTTTCATATAGTTTCACCAACACCTTAATCAAACCCTCTGTCGTTGTTTCCTTCAAAATGTTGAAGGAGATCGACGTTGCGAGGCACAACCATACTGTTCCGAGTGCCTTTCGATCAAGAAGGTTCCATTCTTCATCTGTCATACCCATTGGCATCTTTGTTTTTCTGCCCAATGGTAGGTAAAGATCTTTCTGATACAGATAAATCTTCCATCTGCATCTTCCACAGCAAGAAGTTTTGGCCATTAAATTTCTCGACCCTAAAATTACCATATTCCGCCATTGCTCCCACTCGAACCAGGAACCCTTCTTTCCTACGAGTTTACCAGCCAAATAGACCTTCAACTTTGATACCAGTTGTTAGAAAATTATATTACAAATCAATGGAACACATAGAATATTGCATAAATATAAACACAGAAAATGCATAAAACTAGAGAGACAAAGATATATGTGGTTCACCCTGTCTGGGCTACATCCACCCCAAACAACCAGTCCTTCCTTTCTATTATCCAGCAAAATGAAGAGACACAACCTATAGTAGATCCACTGTAATATCCTCTATTTTCTCTCACAGTCTCACCTCTCTGTTTCTCGCTTGGAGAATACACATCTATTACAAAGCCTCAATACAATGCCCTCATACAAAGAGAGGGGTTGCCTTCTAGGGAAAAAAACCCTAAACTAAACATAAGTTCTACCATCATATCATCCGCCTAATGAACGGCCCAGATTGACTAGAAATTACTATACTATTACAAGGCAATTTTACATCTATTTTTAGCTTCGAGGGCGCTGCCCCCGAAACCCTTGTCAGGGGACCGCTGGCCCCCAAACCCCCCAACTGGGGGGATCGCTCCCCCCGAACCCCCGCGTGGAGGGGTGTACAAACTTCCTAGGTTATACATCCGGTTGAAACAAATACCTTTAAATAATCATGCTCCACACCCAACAGTGACTGTCTCAAGAGTCTATACTTTAGAAAGTATGGCCATCTTCATCTCTGCTCTAGAAGATCTTATTGATTGTTCCTCTCTCTAGTTGGTCCCTTGCAATTCCTTAGCCATGCACTCATTTTCTTCTATCAAGCACCTAACACTTGAGCTGTTGGCTTCAGCATCAGCCAAGCCAGTTGGATGTCTCCATACATCTGACATAATCACCTATTCTTCCAAGTTTGCAGGTGATGCATGCTTATCTAGAGTATGTGCTCTATGTGCTTGTACAACTCTGTATTGTGACTCATCAAAGGTTATGTTGTACAACTCTATCCCCAGATGGTCCTCAACGAGAATGGTATCCCTTTTTTCACTAGGGACTTACTCTGCTACTGGAGTTGGTGAATCTTGTGGAGTAAGCTTGGCTGCTATTGGCATAAGATCAATATCCTAATATTGTTCCACTGCTCCACCTCCATGACCATGTCCATCTATTCAATTATTTATTCATCCTATACTGCAAGTTCATGTTCTTGTGACTACTCACCCTGTTCCTCATCTGTTGTTGGTTCAGAGTCTTCAACCTGTATTGGTGCAGCTTGTGTTGTCTATGTGCCTTGCACTTCCTCTAGTTCTAGTTCCTATTCCTGTTCATGCTCATGTTGCACTTCATTCTCTCTTCTGCACATTTATTATTCTTCCCTAAACTTCTACTAGACTTCCTGTAACATCCTCTAAGTATCTTCCAGCCTTTGCTTCTCTCTCTTTCTTTGCACAATACTCTTGTTGTGTTGTCGCATCTTCGCGTCAATCTCAAAAGCTTCATTTTCTATAAGTGGGTCTTCCTAAACTTGTAGCTTTGCTCCATCTTTGTGCCTTCAGCAATTTTCCTCTAGCCTTTCTCTTACACAGGTTAGTTGCCTATTGTTATTGTTGTTGTTTCTCCCTCTGGTGCTGGAACCTTGGGTGCTCTTAGCCACTCTACTGCAACATTGACCAGTTTATTGAACCTATAAGAGTTGTAACAATATCTCCCTGGGTCTTCCTATGGCCAATGACATGCCTCGTGGATTCAAGGATAGTACACTCTCACACAGAGGTCCCTACATAAACAATGTGGGTCATACGGTTGAAACTTCTAGTTTCGAACTTTAACTTCTTGAAGTCTTCCACTTTGGCATCTACTTCTTTCAAACTCCCAACCATGTACAACCCAATTCATACAGGAAGCATGTGCCATGGTGCCTTCTTCTTCCTGTGCAATCTATTTGACAACCCTGTCAAGATGTTGTATGCAAACTCCTGCATGACCAACTTGTCTATGGTGAACCTTGGCAACACATGGTGAGCTTTCTGCACATTGTACATTCTGATGAACGTTCCCTCAAGTGATGTGTACCAATCTGATTTGTTTAGCAACGCCTCCATTTCTTCCTAGGAAATGCAGGGTGGATCTTGTTAAAAAATCATCATGTACAAAGGGGCGATGAATTGGTCACATATTCTAGCCATGACTCCTCAGTAGCTTCAATCTAAGAGAAACTTGCAATATATGTTCACAAAACGTTTTGAGGGTGTCCATGCCCAACCCAAGCTAGGAAACTGTTGACGAGCACAGATTACATCAAGCAAGTATGCAAACATGAAGAACCTTGCATACTGATCCTTGGGCAAACTCCGAGCATTGGACAGAAGCACTTTCAACTGGAGAACCTACATGTCGAACCAGTTAAATTTATTTCCTTCATTTTCCAGTTGATCCAACATAGCAACCCAAATTTTTGGGAAGGTATATGTACTCCCTTGGCCATACAATTGGCATGCAAAGATGATGAAGAATTCATATACCTTCCTAATTGTCTTCATCTTGTATATGTGGCTAGGTATCATCCTAAACATTTTTGGCTCCTTTACCCAATGCTTCAAGATATCTCTTGTGTTCGTGCTATCATTGGGAGTGTAAACTGGTGCATCCATCTTGATTACTGGGAATGGAAAATGATATATTTCCTAATAATCCTCTATCCTGAAGGGAGGAATCCTTGTTCCACTGACACTTCTCACTTTCAATGTCTCAAGATTAGTATGTGAGATAATCCAATGGATCACAATTACGCAAGGGAACAATGGAAACCTGCATGCAACCTTGTATAGTCTTGACTTATGGATGTTCACATAGACCTGTCTATCCCCCATATTCTCCTCAAAGTTACCTGAAAAGATGGTGTTGATGGCTTTCCATGTTATCTTGATATCCTTCTCAATGAACAGGTGTGTGTGTCTATGTACACTCATTGACCCTTATTCAACCACATCCCTGGGATTGCTCTCAACTATATCATTTTGATTATGCTTTCTTGGAATCCATTGTACATGTATTGTTGAGATAGTGATGAACACCTGTGATACCTAGAGATAGAAAAACACTCATGGAAATAAAATATCAGTTGAAAACCAAAAGCAACTTGAGGACTGACATGCAACACACCTGGTTGTCTACTTGGGAAAATTGCACAAGTTTGACTCGGAGAGGCTTGGAGACTAACAGGTGAAACTGTGTAGAGCATAGTCCAATGTTCCAGTGAGATGACTGTCTACGGAAACTATACAGAGCACATCCTAGATTGGCCTATTGAGGACTAGAACTGTGCAATGTGTAGTTTCTGTCAGCATGACTATTTCCCAAGAAAAATTCACTGCATAATCTCGAGGGCCAACTGGGGAAATGTCTCCCAAAAATGCACAGAACACATCCTAGGAATCCAATGGAAGGAAAGCATTGCGCAATTCTTGGGAGGAAGGAAGAACCTTCTTTCCCATAAATGCACACTACAACATGGGCAAGGCAAGGTCTAGGCCAAGGCAACTCAGACCCACCAACGGGTGACTAAAAATCACTAAGGACTGAATGCATGTGCAAGGTTGTTGTAGATTTGAGTGAAATTAACATGCATGTGATTCAAGTGAGTGCAGAAATCAATCAATCAACAAAACCAAGAAGCTCAAGAAGAAAGTCACCAAAACGGTGACTGTGGGTGTAGAAATAGTATTATGCATGCGACACTAAGGAAAGGTAACGCAAAAATTGAAAAAACACTTCTACAAGATTAAATGCATTAAAATGCTAGCATTCATTCATTAAAATCAAGGAAATAGCACTCATACAAGCCAAACACTTAAAAGTGAGAAAGAAAGCAGCAAAAGACATGAAAAGCAAAACTTACCTGGAAAAGTTGCGTTGACCATGTCGAAGGTTCCTAGATTCCTCGAGAATGCCAGAGCTCAAAGATTGAATGTGAAGAATGAGATCTAAGGCATTGATTAAATATATTTGGAAAATATAGGGTTTATGACACGCATGCCACAAATCTAGGAAAAAGTGACACTTGGTGGGAAGTTTCTAAAAAAACGCTTTGCATGAAGCTCATGCTGCTGAAAATAGATCCCTAAAATCTAGGGATGTTTTTTCAATTTTTTGCATTTTTATTTTTTGGGAAAATCTACCCAGCATGCAAAGAAGGATTGTGCAGTTCTTGAGGGAACTGGACAACCTGCGAACACATGCAATGGACAATTGATGGCAGAGAGATTTTGTGGGTTTCCTAGACTGAGGGGCCTCGCCTGACTAGCCAACTCTATGCAATTGTCTAGAGCTATGATGTTGGGTTGCTCTACGCATTTCTAGAGGGAAAAGAAGCTAGCCAATTCTATGCAGTTCCGGAGAATGATGTAGTTTGTCTAGGTTCTTTGTGCATTTTTGGAAGGCAATGCGCCCTGGTCAATTCTTGCATAATTCCTGGAGGCAGTACAGCTAGTTGAAACTATGAAAATCTCCAAAGTAGTGTAGGTTGAACTCCCTTGTGTAATTTCCAAAGAAAGACTACTTGGCTTGTTCTGTACAATTACGGAGTGTAGGGAAGTTTTTGGGTTGCTCTATGCATTTCTAGAGAGGAAGACAAGTTGCCCTCTAGATTTGAGCATTTTTTCCCAACATCTGGTTGACCTGATGTGAACCAATGTTGGGTGTGCTTGTGGTTGACCAACGGGACAAGTGAGTTGTACACAAATATTGAAATGACAGATCAACTCAAATAAGCACAAGTACTTGATCATTGCAGGATAGCTACAATGATTTCAAGGAGGGAGGCTCCAAAATGAAGCGAAGACAAAATTTTGTAGGGTGGTTGTAGCCGCTACAACACTACCAAATGCTTTGCATGCAAATTGAATACATGAAAAATTGGAGAGGAAAATCATGTAGATATACAATAATATAAAGAGAATAAATATACATTAACCAAGTACTAGTACCTTTATTCATGGTTTAAAGAGTCTTAAATCTCTCCCTTTGTCATCACACAAGCATAATAACTCTTATCACAAAAGGTTGAAAGAGAAATTGAAAACTTGTAACATAAGTTTGCATAAGCTTTTTTCTCCTTTTTCCCTTGGTATGGACTTCATTATGTAGATGACAGAGTAGTTATAACAAGATAGAGGATGATTTTAGATTCTTTAGTTGTCTTAGGAACTTCAATCCTAATACTAGTTAGTGACTACGTGCAAAGTTGCTAACCCATCATGCATTGATTTTCCTAAAATCATTGTTTTCCAAAGTTTCAAGGGGTGCTTGTGAGATGATAATTATGTATCTGATGACCAATTTCTTGATGCCAATGGCGTAAGTAGTGACCAATTACTCCTTTCAATGAGTGAATGGAGTGACCACCCTCAAAATTTGGGCAAACAAGGGAAATACTAATGATGTATTAGAAAGCTAACTCAATAAGTATTGAAGGCCCTTGATATTTTGAAAATAGAGATATAACAAATGCCTGCTAATGTCTAAGGTTAAAAAAGGAGTTGGTGGCTAAAACACATTATAATCCATAATTCATGAGGGAGCACATGGAAGTATATTAGGATCAAGGAACCAGTGAGGACCTATAACTATTCAGAAATTACCATATATATATATATATATATATCGTCTTAGGGTAGGCATACTCATTCTCAAAAAAAAAACTAGAGAATGACTACCAACACTATACATTATGGATCCATGTAATTATGTGCAATATCATAGCCATGAAAAAGTGCATGGTGGATCCATGTGATAAACGATATCATATCCATGAGGAAATATAAAGTGGATCTATGTCACAATTTATATTAGAAATATATATGACACCAAGGATAATGCCCAAGTGTTATTCATGGTAGATAAGGTAGTGATAAATTCGAATGCATGGGAGAGGTACTATGAATGAGTGATGTAGTCCAACAACCCAAGGTTTTCATCTTAACCTTGTTGTTACAATTCAACATTTTATTAATAGATGTGTTGATGTTGAGCAGATAGAATCCATCTAATTACAAATCATTAATGGATACTATTAACAAATGCAAGGTGGCCCACCTGTGATAAAAATGGGCCTCAAGGAATTGAGTATAATCTAGTGAGTGTGAAGATATCATTAGATGGTGAATACTTATAGAATCCATTTATTAAGAGCCAATTAAATAAACACATTATCAATCACAAGGAAACTTTCCACTAATGAATGTAAGTTCCAAGGTATTATTAGGCTTCTAGATCCACTTATTAGATAATGATATGATGTTGATATGAAGAGATCCATTAAAGGACGGCCTTAATTTTATCCCTCCTCAATTGATATGAAACATACACCAAGAGATGTTTTGAAGAGATAGAATCACCAAGTATAATTGATACAAGGATGGCCAACATAAAATGTGATTGAGACATGCAAATGGTTAACTATATATTACTACCCTTGAACAATAACATGACATATTGATGACCTAGAAACATTGACTCTAGAGCACCACTAATATAATGTAATAACAAGGTATTGGAGTGCTCTACATAGTCACTAAAGGAGCGACCAACCAAAGGAATATATGACTCATACTAATAGTATGGATCGTAGGTAAGATTTAACCCAATTATCAGACAACAATTTCAATAAGTGCCATGTTCAAGAGTGATGCCACTACCTACCACCACTATCATAGAAAATGAATATAATTTATTCCTTACTTTTGGTGCACAGTTTAGACTGAGGGTTCAAGCTCCTTGCCCAAGAAATACCCCATAAGCATAGACATTTTACATCTTCAAAGGATATATAATGTCTTACCCAAGGCAATTAGAGGAACTAGAAATGCATTAGATTGAGGTCTTACATAAGATATGAGGAAATCTAACATGAAAGAAAGATATCCATATCTGACATAAAGATTCATTAAATATCCATCAAAGACTCTACCAAAAAAAAAATACACTCATCAGAACACATCAGATTCATAGAAGCCAAAAATGGTAATATTTTTCATTCATTCATCACATAAATAGGATATTTATAGGACATACATTAGTAGTTTCATCTCCATTACATTATTTTAGCCCAATTTTCATCTTCTGCTATTATCGTAAACTTAGTGTGCATCTTCCTATCTCATATCATGCCATAGGTTAGGACTATGGTGGGGGGTGGTAGTAAATGGATTGAGATGTATTCAATCACCATGGTCTATGTGCATACAACTAAGGTGATTATCCTGGGTCAAAAACCATTGCAATAGCCTCCAACTAGACCATGTTGATGTAACTAGTATCACCAACCAGCACAAGTTCTTGATTTTCATCTTCTGCTATTAAACTTAGTGTGTATCTTCTTATCTAATGTCATTATTGGTACTCCAATCATGCATTCCATGTAATCTATCTCCATTGGCCTTATCAAAAAATGTAATTACTTCCCAATTCCTTATCAAATAATGTAATGAACCCCTTCCCAATAATCATATTAGAGGAAATTTTATTTTTAAAATTTAACATTGAATTTCGATGTCATAATGTGGAATCCAATCAAAATCCTTTAAAATTCAAAAGAGATACAAATGTGACTAGTTACCAACAATTTTTTAATAATATAATACACGTAATTTAAGCGTGAATGTTACCCAAGTGACCCACAACTACACTAAATATTAAAATTAAAATTAATATCTTATTCCATAAAAGTTATAGTATCAAGAATATTTTTAATGAAGGGTAAATCATGGGTTGAGTGTGTTTTTAATGACGTGTAACTATTTTAAATTTTAAACTTATTTTTTTCTTTAAATTTTATTAAATCTTGTGTAAATAAATTAATTTAAATATAAAATATTTATTTTTGGTTATTTTGATAAAAAGTGCATTTATTTGAGTAGTTTAATTTTAATTTTAAATTCGATTTTTTGATTTAAAACTTTTATTATATATATATATATATATATATTATATTATATATATATTATATACTATATATATTATACACACACACACGCACACACATGGCTAACTAATGATGCATAAATAATTTAAATTTTGTGGTAATAAATTAATTTAAATACAAAATATATATACACTTATTTTGATAAACGTCACATTTATTTGGGTAATTTTGATAAAAGTTAAATAATAAAAATGATATATTAAAAAAATAGTCAACATGGCATTATTTTATTAGTGTCTTAATTATTTCTTAGGTGGCTATTTTTGAGTTGAAATTTCCTCTAATTGAAATGTTGGTATTCAAGGTAATCATAGTTCACCTATAGACCATAGTAGTGAATGAAATATGTAGAAGTACTTATATTTTGTGAATGCCTAAAACTGCTATAATTCCCAATGTCAATTTGTGAGATTAAGGAATTATGAGGTTGATGGCCAGTGTTTTATATTATTTAGGAGTTGCATCCTTTCATTTCCTTATAACATTTTACTTAGTAACTCCCAACAATGTTGGTAATGATATGGTACAATTATGGGTCCCATTGCTATTAGGTATGTGTTATATTCTTTCCACAAATAGCCCCACAAGTTGTACGTTGTGTCAAGCGTATCAAGAGGGTCATAGGGGGGAGTAGCCCCCCTGCACAGGGTCCACGGTAGGGCCTCGAGATTTTTTTTTTTTATGCAGACCCAAGGATGGGGGACGAACCCAAAGATGGTGGGCGGATCTGCCCATGGTTTTCTACCCATGGTATTTTGTAGATCATGTCAAGGGAACTATGGTTATGTTCTAATACATGGTTACTGGACAGGGGTTTATGAATGCTTTGGCATGCATATATATTTATTGTAACATTGAAAGGAACATAATGAAAAAATGAACTAGTAGTCCCAATTTTTGGATCTACGGAAAATCTTTGTGTATATTTGTTTTTAGGTTCTCACCATTGTATATTTTACATTTTTAAGAATTCATTTACAGGTAGTTTTTGTCTAGGTTTAAAACATGCAATCACCTAGGGTGTATTTAATCATTATCTAAGTCATCCATCCACCTATTATACACCAATGCACCAAGCATGTGAGTGATCCTCTAGTGGGTTGTCCTGAATATGGAATCTCTATCATTATCATTGCTTACTTTAAATACTTTACCTATTGTCAACAGTTCACACTACTACTGTTAATTATATTAGACATCTATTTGAATTCCTATGTCTACCCTACTCTGAGCTACTTAAGTGTTTATGTGTCATTGTATTATTATGAATCAAACCCTTGGGGCCCATAATACACCTTCAAGTACTTGTTTCTCACCATGTAGTTTAAAGGTTCGTCATCAAATGTCTCAAACTTCATTGTGTTGGCCTTTGGAATATAAATTTTTTTAAATGACGCTAACCATATCAGATGCAACTTTGTTGGATGTCATGTAAACTTGCTATCATACAATACTACTAGCACACTTGGCTCTAGTGCCAGGCAACAAATATTATGAGTGTGCTATGATTTTTGGAATTGTTTCTCAACCACATAATTGTAACCAACTATCAACTTACCTTCCTCCAACTCCAATAGTTCATTTAGTCTATGTTATAAGGATTGATCATCAAACATCTTTGTCATAATAGAAAATTAATGGACTAGATATCATAAATTCCAATGGCAAGATGACTTCTTTCCCATATACCAAAACCAAGGGAACATAATTTGTAAAACACATAACAATAATTCTATAATCCCATAACACTATTGATATGTGCTAGCCCCAATCATTGTGTAAAACACTACATGCTTACGTAAGTCCCTAGTCAAGAATTTGGTGAAGATATCCAATGTACCATTAGCCTAAGGGTGTTATGGTGTGATTAATCATAAATGTTTGTGCCCAATTTTGGATCATATCATTCAGGAAATGGGCACCTTGATTAATAACTAACATCCAAATTGGGTCACAATATTCTCAAATATGAATTGCACTATGGTATTTGTAGTACAAACATTTATCAATACTACCTTAGCCCATCTAGTTAAGTATTTTAGAATTTTAATCATAAATTGTGCACCTATATATCATGTAGAATGATTTATCAGTTTAATGAAATCAATTCCGACTTCTCAAACTCCTCAAGAATGGTGAAAAGGTAGAGAGGAAATTCATCACTTCCCAATTGCCTTTCTATATGTTGGCATATGTTGTACTCTTTGTAGTACTATTTAGCATCTTGAAACATTGAGGGCCACCATAACCCAATTTATAGGAATTTCCATGTAGTAGTATTCCCTATGTTATTTCCTCTCATGATTCCTCCATGCACTTTGTATAGCACAACACCCACTCATAAACTATAACACATTTGTAGAGTAATATATCAACACAAAGTTTATACAATCTTCATGTGATTAGTTAATAATTAGTTTGTGCATGATCAACTATATACACTACATGATTGTGTATCCCTACAATTCTCTTCCTATGGTTAAGAAAGTTGAAATATCCTCATACTAGTTTGAAATTGTGTCAACAAAAAATGGTTATGCATCTGGTAATTTATCACCCATTGATAAACCTTCCTACTGTGTACTTTTATAGATTTTATACATGATAGATAAATTCCTATGAGTGAAAGAAATTGAATGGTACATTTTCCCTTCCCCAAGTTGTGTTAGGACATCACCTAGGGTTATGAAAAATACATCTACATGCACATGGTATATTTTCATACAATATAGAAAGACAAGGATTGGTGTAGTAACCAGTTTCTCCTTAAGAGTGTCCAATGCTTCCTAGAATTCTTGTGTCTAAGTGTACTTTATGTCTTTCCTTAGAAGTTTTTCCATTGATGTAGTGACATTTTCATATTCTTGAATTAAATTTATGTAGTGTCCTATGTGTCCAGATGTGGTAAACAATTGTATTACTAAAGTGGGAGCTACCCTATCCACAATTGATAGAGTTTTCATAGGACCAACTAGAAAACATTTATTACAAAGGATATGGCCTAATAACATTCCAAAAGGGGTGTATAAGATACACTTTTTAATTTGTAGTGATATTTGTAGCTATCAACAACTATGAGCATTAATAAGAAGAGATTTATGTGGCCTTTCAATAAGTCAAACATATCCTTGTCATCCAAGTATACCTCTAAGAATATATGGATAACTCTTTAGGAGTTCTGGGAACAGTCTAGGGGAATAACACTAGCACACTTTTCAAGCCAAATGTCATGACTATATATGCAAAGGAGCCCGCTTTATTTCAAACATTGCCTTTTTATTATTCTCCACTTTGATCTTTACAAGATGGTATCTAGAAAAACATGAATGAATGAACAAGCTTCTCTACCATCCATATTGTCTAGGAATTCATCAATGAATGGTGTTTGGAATGGATTACATATTCAAGTTCCATTTAATCCATGTAGATCACACATATGTGAATATCTCCATAAATTTTTTCTTGTACAAACCTAGGGATGATCCATTTTTATTCTTCCACCAAAAATATAATCCAAGTGTCTAGCATGTAATGTAATTCTTTGCACACTTTTTATTTATACTTGGGTTAAGTCTCTAGGGCACTTATTGATAAGATTCATGTCAAGGAATAGTTTAGTTTTCATTTCCCCTAAAGAATCTTCAATTCCCTTCATTTCTTCAAATATGTAGGAAAATAGATCCTCGTATTCTTCTAGTAGGTCCAGCACTTGAGTCACTATATCATAGTCCCAATAATCACCATTTTTGGGGCCTCTTCACTATAAATGTCATACGTCTTTATCTTCAAGGCCTTAATATACATAATATTGGTGATACAAGAAGCTTTTTCCTAAACTAAACATTCCATAATTATCTTCTTAACATGTAGTTACTAGGGATCATTCTTAGGCCCTTATTCTCCCTCAATCTTACAATAATGTACTGGTTACTACAATGTAGAAATTTTCTTACGTTATGCACATATTATATTTTTTGTGATATTAATAGGTTGATACTAAAAAAATAAACTACTGACTTCTCTATAGAATTCCCATAAGTATTTCATCTTCAAAGGTGAAAATAAAGGTGTGTTCACTTCTACAACACCCTCCAATATTTTGGCCTGCACTCAATTTCAGATCCTTCGTTGGTCTTGTGTGTTGTCGTCGCAAACATTGAAACTTATTCCATGTGTTTGCTTGAGGACTTTTTGTCCCCTTTGCAGGATCGGAAAAATGTTGTCTTTTCACATGTTAGTTGTCACATCATGTATATAAGCATGTTCTGGTGATTTCAAGAGGTCACCTTTGTGTAAATGAATTTTTCTAACCTTGTAAACATTCATCACACTCATTTCCAAAGTTTTAAGCATTGTTGCACAAGTGTTTTCATGGTTGTCAAAAAGTGTATCTTAAGTGATGCACTTGTCATAAGTTGTTTTAAAGTTGTTAGAAGAAGGGAAATGCATTGTCATGTTTCTTGGATGATCTATGTTTTTGTGTCATCGAGTAGTCTAAGTGTGTGATCACAGCTGAAGTCTTATCACTGTTGACATCAGTCTCACCAATCCCAAACTTATTCATTTTCTGAAAAGTTTCCTAACCGAGAAACCTAGCATCACCTAGCCTCCATAAAATACGCAATGCGCATTATCAGTCCTCTATTTGTGACCTTTCCTCTTAGCACTGCGTAATGTGTAGTTCCTACCTCCTAGGACTACTGTATTGTACACTTTTAGTGCTTAAACTCTGACCTTAACTCCCATAATTGTGCAATTCCTTCTCCCAGAGTGGTCCTAACTTCATATTACATAGTCTTTAACCTCAAGCTCATCCTTGAGCTCTTAAAATATGCAACTGCACAATGGCCCAACCTCCCTTATCTCTCAGAACTACGTAATGTTTTTACCTAGTGCTCATCCCCTCATCCTATCACCATGATCTCCATAATTGCATAGTTTTATCCCTTAGCCCAACATGAACTATGCACTATGTAGTCTCAAGGCTCAAGGCTCCCCTTGACTGCTTGAACTGCATAACTGCATAGTCACTAAGCCCTTTCCTAAACCTTACATATAGTTTCTGCTTAATCAATGGATCAGTATGCACAATATTAGACTAGGGGGTTTTCGGACTGATGTCGTCTCACCATGAATGAATTGTAGAAACATGTACCTTATCATGCAATGGCAAGATGATTAAGAGGGATATGAAGGAGTGAAACATGCTGAAATATATTATTGTAGCTAAGTATCCAAGTTGATAAATCAAGAGAAAGTGAAGCGATACCATTTTGTGATCACTATTCAATACTTGAGATCATTTAAGATTCCTTGGAACTACGTAATGCGTAGTTCCTACCTCCCAAGACTATTGTATTGCACATTTTCAATGCTCAAACCCTAACCTTAACTCCCATAATTACGCAATTACTTCTCTGAGATTGGTCCTAACTTCATATTATGTAATCTCTAACCTCAAGCTCATCCTTGAGCTCCTAAACTATGCAACTTCACAATGGACCAACCTCCCTTATCTCTTGGAACTACGAAATGTTCTTGCCCAGTGCTCATCCCCTCATCCTGTCACACTAATCTCCATAATTGCATAGTTTTGTCCCTTAGCCCAGCCTAAACTACACACTGTGTAGTCTCAAGGCTCAAGTCTCCCCTTGATTGCTTGAACTATGCAAGTGCACAATCACTAAGCCCTTTTCCAAACCTTACATCCAATTTCGGCTTAGTCAACTATCAGTATGCACAATCTTAGACTAGGGGGTTTTCAAAGAGATGTCATCTCGTCATGAGTTAATTGTAGAAACATGTACCTTATCATGCCATGGTGATATTATTAAGAAGGAGATGAAGGAGAGAAACATGCTGAAATATATTCTTGTAGCTAGGTATGCAAGTTGATAAATGAAGAGAAAGTGAAGGGATACCATTTTGTGATCACCATTCAATACTTGAGATCATTGACGATTCCTTATCACCAAGCCATGTGAAGGTGAAAAGAAAATCATTCTCAAGTAGACCCACAACACATAGTAGCAACAATGACTTGACACTACGACATCATCAAGAAATCTATGTCAATAGTTGCATGTCATGTAATGTCATGAGTTATCACATGCCACACCATTGTGGTTAATGATGTAAATTATGTTTGGAAAATGTATTGTAAAGTGGAAGTCCAAAGGACATGTATGGAATATGAAGAGTCATGTAAAGTTGAAAAGTCATAGGAAGTAAAAAAGTCATAAGGGTAGATGAAGAGTCATGAGGAAAGTGAAACATCACTGCCTGATTGGATATATACACCCTCATTGTAAGAGAAAATAACTTTTCACCTTGGCTCCTCCCACAAGGAATTAGAGAGACAAACTAGTTCTTTTGAGAAGCAAGAAGTGGCTCCAACACTCCACTATTGGAGCTAGTAATGTTCACTATATACATGTGTCTTGGAACTTTTACTTAATAACATAAGCCTTCATGGCCAACACGTTCTTCATGCATGGATTATGAATATTTGTAAGACTATTCTACAAATGTTTGTATTTTATGTTTTCTTTCATCTGTGCTAAAGTAGTTGAACCATTTCGATTATCTTAGTACTTATCTTATTGAGAATGTGTTGTAACGGTTGTTATTGTTGTCCCACCCCTATGGACTATTCTGTTGGATGTTATATGGACCTTTCTTGTT
Source organism: Pinus taeda (assembly GCA_000404065.3). Taxonomy (NCBI): domain Eukaryota; kingdom Viridiplantae; phylum Streptophyta; class Pinopsida; order Pinales; family Pinaceae; genus Pinus; species Pinus taeda. Next base: position 79,552 of record APFE030973092.1, read on the forward strand.
TGTGTGTTCCTCCTCTTGGGTGGTACTATTACCTCTCTCTTAGAGGATCACTTTACTCTTTCCCTTTGCAGTAGAAGAACTTAGACACACCTACAAATGAACACTCACCAAACACACCTTCTTGCTTTCTGAAGGCACATGTGTTCCTCTCTTGCTGATAGATAGAGCCAAGGAAAATATATAAGTATACATGGTAGCCAAGTTGCTATTCTGGACGGGGCTCCAACTCCAAACAGTGTGAGGTCTAATTCGGACTATTGGGGAGACCCCTTGATTAATAGATTTCCAACATCATCAATAAGATCTGCTAGAAGGAGGGCCAAATGAAAAGTTGTGCCTGTTGAGTCTGTTTGAATAACTCTTATCTCAAATTGCTCATCCTCAAATATTACTCCCCGAGTGTTTCTCTAATTTATCCATTTATCAGTTTTCTATCCCCGATGACCCTCTCTATCGCTTGTCTCAGTTAATGTTTGATGGTGTGGATGGAACACCCATAACCGAAGACATTTATGGTTTTCTTAAATTTTGTGAATCGTACGAAATCGATGATGAAGAGTTTGCCTATGATCTTTTCTTCCTCACCCTTGAAAGTTGTGTTAACTAATGGTGCCATACCTTATGACCCGCCTTTGTCCATTATTTACATCGTTTCCTCAAGGAGATTTATCAAGCCTTTGATAGGTATGATTACTGAAATGTTTATAAAAGAATCAATCAGTTAAGAGTGGAACCTGATGAATCAATTGAGGATTTCTCTAATAAATTCCTTCACCTTTTTTATGAATTTCCTAAAGAAGGTGGGGATTGGGATTTATTTAAACAAAAGTTTTAGCATTTGGTTCATGTCTCTTTGCACGGTGAACCTGAATACCCTGATGTTTATACCTCCCCAACTCTTGCAAATCATGAGACACCTCTAATTTCAGAGGAGGAATTTGTTGCTCATTTTATTCTTTTTCCCCCTCCTTTTCCAGTTTCGATGAGGTTTTCTCCGTGCAATGATAATAAAGTTTGGAAATATGCAAATCAAATTCCTAATCCATCTTCTCAATCTTCTATAGGAATTTACAGGGTAAGTTCCTCAGACAGAACACCAAAGGACGCCGCTCACAACCAAATCACAGATCAATACACCAATATTTTTGACGTGGTTAAAACCCTCAAAGAGGGAAATAGTCCACGGCTTGAGCCAACGCGGCCACTTCAGGAAATTTATTAATAAAAGAATGAAAATTTACATAAGCTTCTCTCGTGAACAGTTAACCTACAAATGACCCTCCATGCTCTTTAAATAGAGATCATGGAC
>APFE030973100.1:0-51072 GCA_000404065.3 Pinus taeda
TTTCTAGAGCAGAATATGACTCAAGTTTTTCTTTATCACCTGTCATATGCTTCGAACATCCACTGTCAATGTACCATAGATTTTTTTGTCCCTCTGCATAAAATGCTATCCCACATCTTTCTGTTTGTGGTTCCTTTATTCTCCATGTTTTGGTGCTTGAGGCTTGTTCCTTTCTCTGTTGAAACCTGCTCCTGCATTCAAAAATCTTCATGACCAAAGTTATTGCAAATAGAACATTGTTCCTTTCTCTGTTGAAACCTGCTCCTGCATTCAAAAATCTTCATGACCAAAGTTATTGCAAATAGAACATTCAACTTCATTTTCAAGAACCGAAAAGTTGTTATAGGTCCTTTTTGTAATCCTGGTCATACTTCTTTGTTTTTGAGCTTCCCTTGTCATGAGTGTTTTATATGCAACACATTGAGCTTCTTTGTGACCAAAGTTATGGCAAGAAAAGCATTGTCCATTGAAGAAACTTCTGCGGTTATCGAATCTACCAGCCAATTGATTGTAATTTCTTTTGTCATCTATTCTTGAATCAAATTGAGAAGATTTTACCTAAGGCTGGTTGTAGCTTCTGTTCACCCTTAAGATGGATTGCCCCTGATAGTTTCTGTTTGTAATTCGTCCCTGCTTTACCTGATGGTCTTCATTGTGCTTTTGCTCATTTCTTCTTGCTGCATCAAGATAACTTTTTGAGGTGGATGCTTGAGAAGTTTCTCCATTATAGCCCATACCTGTCTTGTTTAGAGGAGACCGTTGCACATTGATAATCTCATCCAAAGTTTCAGATCCTTTGACAAACTTAAGATTAATAGCTTTTGTTTTCTCAATCTCTTTTCTAAGACCAACAATTTTACCTTCTAATTTTTCAAGATGTCTTTCCTTTACATCAATTTCAAATTGTAGAGTATCAATGATCATATTCTTCTCTTCTATACATCTCTTAAGTTTAGTAATTTCTTCATGAAAGTAATCCACATCTATAGCATCCATATAATCATCATCTTCAAATGCCATTAATAATTTATATTCATTACTTCGTTCATCTTCATCACTGTTTGATAGACCAATCACTATCTTCATGAGTGTAGTAGCTTTTCTTACTTGCACTCTGTTTCTTGTTCCATCTAGCAGGTTCCTTTCCTTTATTCTTATAAGGACATTTTGCAGCATAATGACCTACTCTTCCACAAGCAAAGCATTTAAAAGGAAACTTACCTCTGAACCTTCCAGAACCCCTTTGAAGATTTCTGACAAAGTTTGATTCTTCTTCCTCTTCTTTTGGGACGTGTCTTGCTTCATAATAATCTCCTTCGCCTGATGCCTTGAAAGCAGCTTCTCTTCTATCTGATGGACCTCCCTTTTTCATTTCATAAGCAGTTAGAATTCCATGTAGCTGAGACATAGTAAGATTTCGTAGATTTTCTTTTTCTTCTATTGCAGATACTTTAGATTCAAACTTGGGGGACAATGATCTTAGAACCTTTTCAACCACAATAGCCTCTTTTATTTCTTCACCCAAATTTTTCATACAATTAACAACTTCATCTACTCGAAGAAAATAGTTAGCCACACTTTCATCATTATATATCTTGAGAGTCTCATACTGAATCCTGAGAGTTTGAAGTTTAGCACGCTTTACCTGCTCATCTCCTTCATAGCTCGTGACAATTTTGCCCCATATCTCTTTTGCGGATTTATAGTGCATTACCTTCATGAATTCCGATTGGGATATACATCCCAATAGGGTACTGACTGCTTTTGCATTTGTTTCATACTTCTTTTTCTCCCCTGCATCTGTAGGAGTAGCTGAAGGAAAAGCATAGCCTGTCTCTACAATGTCCCAAACTTCTGTACCAAGAGATTGAAGATAGGCAGTAACTCTTACCTTCCAATAATTGAAGTTTGTCCCATCAAAAACCGGTGGCTTGATTGATGCTTCTCTCTCGTAGTTGCTCATGATGAACGATCTACCTTCAAGCGATCAAGCTTCTCTGAAGGACCTGCTCTGATACCAATTGTTGGAAATAATACTGAGAGGGGGGGTGAATCAGTATTATCTACTTCTTTTAATAAATCTTCCTTATTTGTTCTTTGAATTAGTTTTGCATGTCAGTACCATAAAATAATGAGCATGAACAAAGAAAACAGATAGTCACACCAAAGAACACAAGATGTAAGGTGGAAACCCAATGTGTGTGAAAACCACCTGCTGCAATATGTCTCTATCTTCTTTCAAATTAGAAACTCCTTTTACAATGGTTTTCTATTGGTGCAGTCCTTTACCAGTATGTAGGCTGTAACCTGCAGAGAGCTACAACTCTCTCTCGTTTTCCAGTCTCTCCTGGAAGGGAGCTACAACCCCCTACTTCTTTTATTACAAGGACCACTTTTCATAAATTTTCAAACTGGATCCATAAGCATCAAATGATCATCAAGTATAAGAGAATCACCCAGTCAACTGTAGTAACCAGATCAACAATAATAGGACCAAACCCAGAACACAACAATGATAAACAAAGATTTTAAGAGAAGTAAGCACCCTGCTCAACTGCTCGCCTGCTTACGTAAGCATCCTGCTCAACTGCTTGCCTACTTACAGTACTCACCCTGCTCAACTGCTTGCCTGCTTACAGTACGCACCCTGCTCAACTGCTCACCTGCTTACGTACGCACCCTACTCAACTACTAGCCTGCATACCTCGCTCTGAGTCCATTGAACTGCCTGCGGTCCTCCGCACCTGAAACCCTTCTGTGCCTGCGTACGGGCACACCTACAACCCTTCTATAGCTGCGTACCGGCGCACCTAATACCCTTCTGTGCCTGTGTACGGGCGCACCTGCAACCCTTCTGTACCTGCGTACCGGCGCACCTGAAACCCTTCTGTACCTGCGTACCGGCGCACCTGAAACCTTTCTGTGCCTGCGTACGGGCGCACCTAAAATGCTTCGTTCCTGCGTATGTACGCACTTTTCTCTCGCTGTACCTGCATACCTTCGGGCATAGATGATTTCAAGACTTCAGAAAGAACCCAGACAGTCAGATCTACAGATCTAAACATGCGCCGAAGAGATCTTAGTCTATCAGTAGATTCGCCTTATTTAGATCTAGACCAGATCTTGCCCTCATAAGATATTCAACCAAAAAAATACTAAAGCCAAAAGATCTCCTTTGCTTTATATAGTAAAGCTCTTCCTTAAATCATGGATTAATACCACAGGCCGACACCATAATAACAAAAAACCGTTAGCTAAAAACTAGGTGTAAAACATAAGAAACCCAACGTGTGCTTTTCTTTGCCTTGAAATGTGTGCACTGGGGGTACGCACCTCCTGAATGGGATAACTGCGGGTATGTACGCACTTTATGTAACACCAACCTGCGTGTAAGCACCTTATGTAAGGTGTACTTGCGTACCCCTTATTTTCTTCAATATTTGATAGTTGAACATCAATCTCTGCTGCTGACTTGAAGTACTGTGATCTATCACCTGAATGGTTTGCCATCAAGGAAAACACTTAGCCATAATTCCAACAAAGATTGATTGAATATCTTAGCCAATTCATTTGGTTGACATAATAAGTTGACCACACTAGAAGTAAAATTATTAACAATCATTATATAATGCTGAACAATAAATAATCAACAAAAAACAAGTAGGATTTATTATCTCCAACATTGAGAACACATAATAAGTGGGTAATGTTTTTTTTTAAACAAAGATGAGTAAGCATTTCATTAAAATATGTGCCCAAACACAACAAATACGTAGGAAATTAGATACATTAATTTTTCTAGTAGAGGGTCCTCATAGGAAGGACTGACCCAAATTACAAAAATATTATAGTGGACACTGACTATTATAGGTGATTGAAATGCATAGACTTTACAAAATTATTCAAGTAAAACAAATTTACAGTACTAGTGCATCCAAAATGAGGTGATTGAGAATCATCTAAAGCATCTTCTAGAGGTTGATTAAGGTAAAATAACATGATTCTATTGGGCCATCTAGAACCATTGTTGTCTATATTTTGGTTTTCATGACTATGGTCTGCCACTTCAACTATTCAAGCAACCAATGATGAGCATCAATTTCATCCTCTTGGGAGGTTAATCTTGATTTAACAGTTTGAAAGTCATCCAAGAGGGAAATGGAGGTTAGTATTTACTAATTAAATTTCCACTTGATGTCCATGTTGTCCAAATGAAGAGATTCTAAATATTGGGTGCACTTTCCATAAATCTTACTACTCCTTGCAGCGATAGATTTAACCTTCTTGGTTGACATTATTTGATAGTATGACTAGTGAAGCCATGAATAAGTAGGGACAGGGAGCAGGTGGTTCAAAAGTTCAATGTAAGGGGTATAGTGGGAAGTAACAAGGGAAATCATGGATCACAGACAAGTAAAATTTAACCAGAGAGAAAATTTGTAGAGTGGGTCAACATGATGCTTTACAATGCTAACAAATCCCTAAATAAAGAGACTAAGGAATAGGGAAGGCTTCCAATTACATATGAGGAGAAACAAAGAATAACTAGAAGTTAAAATAACAAAGAACACCACATGGAGGGAAGATTAATACCTGGGAGTTGGATCACCCAACAGATAAAGGCTATCTTCCACAAGATAAAACCAATGAATAGGAACTAACACACTATCGGAATTGACACAAGCCATACTAATTTGAATTAAACCCTCCGGAGATGATTGTGACATAGTTTGAAACCAGACGAGGCAATTAACCTAGTATTCATACACGTTAACATTGTATATAGACATCCAAATATCACAAATGCTACTAACAAAGCCTAGAAGTTAATTCCCCTAGATATTCTAAGATAATTCCATTTGTTTCCTCTAAGCCAACAATGGGTACCATTGAATAAAGTTGTACACAGGTTCAAAGTGTTCATACAAAGGATAATTTAGGAGGAATGAATGGACATAAGTCATTAAATGGACCTGAAACCAGGAAATCCCACATGCAATGTTTATCAAATCACCATTACACTTCATTATGGCACCCATCCTAGATACTATTAATAATCTTGGTGAAAGGTTAGGCTGAGATTGAGTATGTTGTGCTACCTCATATCTTAATGTGTGAAAATCACTTGGGAGAATTTTCATTACATGGGTCACGTCCTCACTAGAAGCCACAACAAACTGCATTAACCACCATATTTTTTTATCATGGGCACTAGTATTTAGCCCATTACATGGAATGGGGAAGCTTAGAGAGGGGATCCCAATGATATACATCATAACAAAAAGTGCTGGCAGGTGGGGGGAAGGGGAGATCATGAGACACTAATGCATTCTAAGGAGCCATTTATTTCAGTCTAGCTTGCTTTTAGAATGAAAGCAAGATTAGAATGTTTATCTAGTTCCAAATTTTGGCATTTAAGGACATTAAATAAGGACTTGAGGGCGAAGAGATATAGGGAATGAGTAATTATTTGAAGGATAATCTTGAGATGATCATATTTAGGGAAGGAACCTTTGCACAAATTTTGTATTGTGAGGAGAGAGCCCCCAAGGGTTATGATTTTAGAGATATCCATATCATTCGCCAAGTTTAATCTACGAAATAGGATATACATTTCACCTTGATTGCTGGTCCTCTTCCCAAGCCCCTAGGAGTACTTAATAGTTCATTTTCCATCGACGTTAAAGAGATTCAACCCCTCCTCCTCCTACAACCCCTTAAATGGTTAATGTTATTTTGATATTATTATATTCAATCTAACATTAGATCTATAATGCCTCGAGAGGGATCAAATTCCTTAAGGGGAATCCTCCCAAAACTTGAAGAAATATTCGCACCTTAAAAGTAGTTGCACATATCCTTGATTTTGAGAAACATAGCAATAGAATGCTTCAATAATATATTTTTTTCTTGAAATTGTAATTTTTCATCGTTTAAATTTCATTGTAATGCCTAAAGGAATTCAACAATTTGAAAATATCATTGGGAACTTGGATTATCCAATTAAACCTTCAATTCTATGAAAACATATTATTGGATTTCAAATGAAAAGGTATAACCTTAAACAAAAGAAAAACCTAGAATAGTTAAACTATACTCAATGTTTCAATCATAAGAAACTTTATATTTGCTATTGCTTTATTTAATATATGCAGAGTTCACAATGAAATATTTCACTCAATATGGACATTGACATATTTCCTTTTCAATATTTTATTTAATCGTAAGTTGAAAGCTATCTAAAAAATAAAAGAGTGATGAATACACACACACGCACACACACACACACACACTTTTAGCTACCTTTAACTCCTTATTTAAGTTGATAAAAAAATAAGTTACTTAATATATGAACTTCATTATTACTTTTAACATGAGAAGTTTATAGAAAAATAATCTACATAGTAACTATTACTAGCACAACCACATTAGTAAATGTAGTTGATATATATTGAAGGGATAATTTTCCATTATTGATATGCCAATAAACTTTTATAAATGAGGGCGATCAACATAATTTAATATATTTATTAATATTAATCAATGGAAAATTATCATGGTTAGGTAATTCATTATTGAAAGAGTCCCATGGTCATCATGGTCATCATTCAGATCACATTTCCATGTTGTGTCATCATTAGGCCATAGGGTTAAAATCATGAAAATGAGTTGTTTCACCATCAAAGTCATATTTTAAAGGAGTAGTAATAGTGAAAATTCTTCAATAAAAGTTTCTAAAGTATGTTTTAATCTTCATCAAGATGTAATATATACAAAAATCTCTAAGGTTGTAGTTCATTAGCAAATCAAACAAGAATGTGAAAGGACAGGGTGGGGCCACTACATCACCAAAGCAGAAAATTGATTTACAAACTATAAAATACCAAAAAGATTTTCTCATATTCCCATTCCAACTCTATAAGACATCTCTCCAACAAAAAAACTGAGTTTAACTCTCAGACAATTGTTTACTTTCCACCGTCAGTTCATGCTTGGAAAGATCAAATTTCCCTCTCCTAGGGCTTTCCTGGTTTCACAGTCTTTTTGGTGAAATTATTGAGAAAAATCCTCACAAGTAAGCTCAGTTACCCTCTCCCACCTTCCAAATACCTCCATAGACATTTTCCCTCACTCCTATCCCTCAAAATCATCATTTTCCCACAAACCCTAGCCTAGACTATACTTTCCTAGGCTAGGACTGTGCTTTGACATTTTGGACCCCTTCCATTCACTCATTCCCTAAAATTCAACCTCCCTACAGTCCCTAACATTTATCCCTACCCCCTAATGTTTCCTAAGAATTTAGACACCCTCCAAACCCTTCATCTCCCTCCATTCCTAAAACTGCCCCAAAACCCTTATTTTCCTAAACTAAACCCTAATTTCCCTTCCTAGTAGTTAGGTTTTCACAATTGATCTAGAGACCACAACCAATGATCAGAAGAAGCATAAATGAGTCCAAGTATAAGGGGTCTCAAGAGGTATAAAGAGTAAGAGAGTGAGCCATCTACTCCGCTAGGTCAAAGGGACATTAAAAAATCATTTGCTGCACATAGGGACAATTTTTCTTCAAAGTATGTTTATGACCAAATGGAGATGAAATTGACAAACATGAAAGAGGTTTTTGTCAATAATATACGAAGGAACAAAAAAATCCTTAATTGTTTCCAAAGGTTTCATATATTGGTGGATATGAAACTTTCCTTCAAGCCTATGTCAGAACAAAAAAAAATTCAAGTTAATTTCTTGTTTTAGTCATGATTTGGTGGCACATATTCCAAGAAAATGAAAATGAATTTACAAATAATGAGATATTATCTTCTTAAAAAAATAAATTTCTGCGAAAACGTATCTCGTTTTTCCAAAAATACTCATGGTTAGAGAGATATCGCTCCATTTTTGAAGCCCTATTTTTGCAGAAAACCCAGAAATTTTAACACTGCCAAAAACGCAATGCCTTGGGGCTGTGCTTTTTCCTCAGACCTAAAAATGCCAAAATGTATACATGGATGGATATATAATAACCTATACATATCATCTATCCACCTGGGGTGCCTTCTCAGCAAACGGTTTGAGAGAAAATGTTGAAAAACAGGTCAAGTCATTTTCTAACACTATTCTAGACCATGCACTGTGCTTTTGGGAGTAGTCTTGGGAGAATGAATTTTTCTCTATAATGGAGTGTCCATTTGAATTTATCGATGCATATAATGAAAAATATACATCCATATATTTTCATTGATCACTCAAGGTCTCAATTTGGAGTCGTGCAAGCCCTTCAAAAATGACCTAGAAGATGGTGTTATGCTTTTGCAGAAGGCACTGTGATTTTGCCTATGAGGCCAATTTTTGAGTTTTTCTTCAACAGATCTTCGTATTGTGATGTAATTATCATATTTGATGCTTTTTTATGTAATTAATGGTAAATATTCCTTGGTAAAGTCATTTTGAGCTAGATTCATCATCATAAATGGTGGTTTAAGGCCAAATGTATTAGTTTTTCTAAATGGAGGGTTTGTTTGAACTTCCCTAGTCTTTAGGGTTTTGGTTGATCATTTCATGTAGGTGATGCTACATTGAGGGATTTGACCCCTGAGAGTTGGGAATTTTTGGTTTTTTCTATATGTATGCATTTTCAATCAGAATCATGATTGGACATCAAAGGTGGGAACACTTGTAGCTTGTACTTCAACTATTTATTCAGGAAATCAAATGAGCAATTTGCAGCTATTATCTAGGAATTCATGTGCAGTGAGTTTCTATTGATATATTTTCTATGTTATATTTTTATATGAATTATATGCATCTCTCCTTTCCATATCTTATTTCATCAATGATTTTCCTTAAAGGTTATAAGCAGAATTCTTTGCATAAAGCTTTGTTTTGATGGTGTTGATGGTGTTGGACCTGCCAACATGTCAAGGAGATATCTCCAGTAAGAAGTCCCAATTAGACCTCAGACCATTTGGTGTAGGAGTCCCAACAGTGGGTCATAAGGCAATGCATTGACCTTGATGTCGCACAGAGGCAGGTATGATAACTCTGTCAGTAGAAAGTGTGTGACTAATGTAGTGAGTCAAGGAATGAGTACGAGAGGTTCCAAAACTTCAAAGGGAGAGGAAGGTGAAGGTGAGTTCCAGGTTGAAAGGGATCAGTCCCAACTCAGCGAGGAGCACACAACAAAAAGGACATGCACAACTTCAGACAGAGCAGTCGACATGGATGTGGCATTCACAACATACAAGGTAAGATAACATGGACAACACTCACAAATTAGTCCAAGACGAGTGTGACGAATGATATAACAACATTCGAAGAAAGGTTTGTCTGATGTCCAGTAGAGAAGTCGACATTAATAACATATGAAACACATTAACAACAAGATTCATATAATTGCATACAAATCATTTCATATACAAGTACGTAATTTAAACAACATATATCATTAAGGAAACTGGAGTAGTCCAACTACAATAAAAACATATGCATGAAAATGTGTTGTATTTTATTATACAAATAAGTGTAAGTCACAATCATACAATACACCATGTAAACCTGCTAGCCCCATCAGTGGAACATTATTGCCACATTTTCCTACTCCTCCAAAGAGATGTACTAGCTTCGTGTAGTGGAGAAACCAAGGCACGTGACAATACTGTCCAAGTCTTCTTCAAGATAGTCTTAGTAGAATCTTGGTTGACCAAAAGCCTATACAATGAGTTATGAGGGACTATTTATAGCAAAGGGTGAGGTGACCCTTGACATTCCCTTTTGTGATAGTTAAACTATTCTCATGACTGTTCACTTACTCTATGACTGTTACATCCAACTATCGACACTCGACTTACACTTGACATACTCAAAATTAAAATGCACATGTACTCATGTGAGACAGCAATGGCTTGAGCAAGCCTTGCAAGGCATCATTGAAACTTGGTCCGTTGTGGTGAGACCAACTCTTTGATATGCTTTTGATGGTGAAGTCGGTGAGCTGATGTCAAGCTTGGTCATCAATGATGGTGTGCATGTACTTCATGGTGACATCTTGTTAAAGTGAACTCTTGCCTCCATTGCAACCGATGCATTGGTTTGGCCCCGTCATCCGACCGGTCTATTAATGTGTGCATGGTCTTCTTGGGTATGGTTGAATCGAAAACACACCGATGAATAATGTCCATGCTGATATTCAAGTGTGTGCTAGTGGTCATGCTCATCAACTTGCCGAAGTGCATGTTTAGCCCTAGTTGGACTTGCTTCTTATCTTTTCCTTGGTGAGTGTGTTGAATGGGTTGGATTGCATGTGTGCAGTCAACGACATGCATGTTTTTGGATCCTTTGCATGCGATCAACAACACTTCTCACCATGTTTGCTCTGTGTCACTTTTTGGGATGGATCCTTAACTTCTTCTAGCATAGTTGCATCCATGGGTGCATGTTTGCACCCACTGTTGTTCTAGTTCCTACTACAACTCATTTCATTGTTTGTGCAACTTCATGTTCTTCCTCAGTTGTTGCTTTAGCACATGCAACTCCTTCTTTGTTCCATATTTTTCCTTCACACAATCTTCATGTCGCATCATCACTTCATAGCCTGAGTCTCCAAAGTTGATTTCAATATCAGTGGATCTTCCTAATCTTGCAACTTTTATCCACCTCTAAGTTGTCAACAACCTTCCTCTTACATTCACTGTCTTCACTACATTTGCTTCGTTCGTCGCATTTGGTATGCTTCCTACAGTCAGTGTTCATGATCCTAGTCACTGTGATGTTGTTGCTCAGTTTCCTTTTCCATGAACAACTTGATGTCTTCGTGAGTAGGTAATCCCATGGACACTTGATCGAATGCATCCCCAAGCATGCTCTAAATGGTGTCTTTGTCTCTACTCTCTTGGAAACCATTGTACCTATACTGCTAAGAGGCAGATGAACACCCGTGATACCTGGAGACATGGCAACACTCATAGCAAGCAATATGTCATTTGAAAACAAAATGAACATGAGAACTAACTTGCAACATACCTGGGTGAATGATCATGAAGGCTGCACAATTTCAGCCGGGAGGTCAGGATACCGATTGCCAAGACTGCACAAGGCACAGTTTGGGCTACTAAGAGATTGACTGATAGCTGGAACTGCGGAATGCACAGTCCAATCGGGCAGTTGGCTGCTGGGATTGTGCAATGTGTGATTCCAATTGGGAAAGACTATTGGCCTAGGGAAAGATTTGCACAAATTTTTGTGCCAGGCAGCCACTAGCTTCCAGAAATGCATAATTTAGGCCAAGAGGCTAGTGTTGGGATAGACTGCACAAATCTAGAGAAGAAGGTGAGCCTTCCTTCTCTAGATTATGTAATGCAACCTTGGGGAATGTATAGGTCGTGTTAGTGCCTAAATATACGTCAGGCTAAAGAAGGGCAGGTCTTGGGTAACATCAAACCACACTTAACTTGGTAGCTAGCCCTACAAGGTCGGGAGAGGGCCCTTTCCTTGTCAATCTCATTGAAAATTTATCAAGGAAGGCTTGAGATGACTGATATAAAAACTAATTTTAGGCTAGGTATGCTTGTTAAGGGGAATTTGATTGAATTTAATGGTTGGGTTGCTGGATTAGATGGGGAAGGCAACTTTAGGTCCGGGAAATGAAGACAAATTTTTGCAAAGGATTTTGTGGGGCGAGGTAGGCAAATGTCTTACCACTTTGAAATGAGTGTAATAGTGAGTTTAAATACTAGTGAGGAGCTGGAGAGGGCATGAAATTGTCATGAGTCCTCTTGAAATAGTAAAAAACATGTAGAACTAAATAAACCCCAAGGTAGAGCACTGAATCACTAATGAATTCCACCTTTATAGTTGATTCATTTAGTTATGTAGAAAGAGAGAGATGATGGCACACATAAAGATAAGTTCAAATGAAATTACAAAGAAGAACATAATGCTAAATCACATTACCACAAGAATCCCACAAAATGCCACAAAACCCTAGTTTATTTCCTTGCCAAACTGCAGAAGTGATGTACAAATTAGCTCAATGCATCTACAAGAGTAGAACCTTGACAAATGACTAAGAAAGTACAAGATATTGGCAAAAAACCACCTATGCTAGCCATTAGGGGTCGAATCCATGAGGCAAGGCGCTGTTTCAACAAGATCTAAACTAGGAACTAAAAAATAGGCAGTCGAACAGCTTGCCTCTAAAACTATGGAAACTGATTCATTCAGTCCAAAGCCACCTATAACTGATGTATCTACCTCCTTAAGTCAATTTTCATTATTTTTAAATAAAAGTACATCAATTTACATTAATTTACATCATGAATTTGACCATGAGAGAGAAAAAGTCAAAGTGATAGAAAACTAGGCGAAAATTTTGAGTTTTGAGCAAAATTGGCAAAATTTTATCCTATGCATAGTGCCGCTGACTCTATGCATAGTGCTTTTTCCAGGCCAATTTTGGAAGGCTTCTCGAATTCCCAATTAGGTGCAAAATAGCTCATTGGAAAGCTTGACGAGTCTACTTTCTACAAAAACTTAGATTTTTTGATTTGCAGTCCATTCCCCCTCCAAAAATACAATCTCCCAGGACTGCTTCTTGTGTGTCAAAAAAGTGGCAGAGAGGGCATTTTTTGTGTGTTTTGTGCCCTTTTGGAGACCTAAAACTTGTCCAAAATTCTCAGCCATTTTTGAGCATGCATATTTTTTCATGCTGATTCCAAATTTGTAAGCCATTTTGTAACAATATGCCTCCATCAAAGGCGTAGCGCCAGCGGCGCTACGCAACTGTTGGAAAAGCCTGTGTTAAAAATTTCTAGGCGTAGCATCATTGATTCTGTGTGTAGCACCATTTTCAGATCAAGTTTTGGGGGCCTTCCTGATGTCAAAATTTGGTGAATAGCTTGTTGGAAATATTATTGGGTCTACTTTCCAACACGGCTTTAATTTTTCAATTTGGAGTTCATTTTCCCTGTCAAAAGTGAAATATCCCAACACTGGTCCAAAAGTGCAAAATGAGGCTGCCTAAAGGCAGAGTGTTGTTGCAGTCAACTTTTGAAGGTCTTCCTCAACTCGAAATTGATTTGATGATAGCTTATTGGAAAAATATTTGTGTCTAGTTATCATTTAACTCATCAAGCAAGTTATTTGGCAAATCAAGGTAGGAGAAATCTTGATTTTCCCAAGGTCACTTCAGTGGTGCATCAATTCTCCTAAGGCAAATGTATTTTTGACATTTCTCTAAAACCATGAAACTCCTATAAAAAGTGAAGTAAAATAAAGGGGATAAGGGGCTTCTAAATTCTTGAGAAAATTTTTCCAAGTAGAGAGGGATGTTAGGAAATATATTAATGTGGAATTTCAAATATTGAGTAAGGGGAAGGGGTCCAAAAGGGAAAACATAGGCTTAGCCTAGAAAATTGTCAAATTGTAGCAAGAAACTAGGGTTTGTGGGATCATGAGGAATTTGAGGGATATCATTAATGGGAAGTATTTAATAAGGTACAATAAGGATAGGGGAAGGTGTATGACCATCAGGATGCAAGCTTTGTTGATGATTTGACCATCCAAGAGAAATTACCTTCAAAACCCTAGGAGAGGGGAATTAGCCTTACCCAAGTACAACTGAAGCACGAAGAAGGTGAAAAATGACCTATTGGAACCTAAAATGATGATGAAAACCCTTTGAATGATGGTACACTCAGCTGAATGCTGACATGGACTAACATTTGGAAAACTTTGAGAGTGAAAACAAACCCTAGACCTAATACCTAGTGACCAAATTTACTTGAAGACTCACTGAAATGACAAAATTTGACATTAACATCCAAAAACCACTTTGTAAAAGCATGTTTGATCATTGGAGGAAGGCTTCAAAGACTAACACTAACATTGGCTCCAATGGGGATGGTAGCTCCTTGGAGGTGCCAAGAACCACAGATCTTTGGGAGAGCACACTAGTGCCTTATCCATTGGGCAATGGAGTCAAAAACTCAAATTGAAACGCATGATTGGAAACTGATGACTTGACGAGACAAATTGACTTGAAACTAACTCAATACAACTTACAAAATGGAATGTATGCTCAAAATGGATCTTATTCAATAAAGCCTAATCTAACTATTCCATTCATCACCTGATCAATTGAAGTGAAATAACCAATGTAACCAGGTAAGTATTTTGGCTGTTGTTTGCATTCTCCACAAGTGCTTTCTTATGAACAACAAGAAAGAACTATTGAAAGGAAGCTCCCATGAATATTTGTAAACAGATCCGTTGAATAATATGGATTCTCTATCTGTCTCCAAAAACACTACATAAGGATCTTGAAATTCATGCACACTGGGACCTAGCTCATCCAACGAATTACTTTTCTTCTCCTCATACCATGAATGCAAAATTTCATCTGAGATTTGTGATGAGATTCCTATTGAAAATGACAAAGAAACAGGCTGCCAGATCAGGTTTGTATCAGTACATGTTTCAAGCTCACAGGTAGCTAATGGAGAAGGACTTTGACTACAGACGTCATCCAAAACATCAGCTATTGGATCGTGAAAAATTTGAAATGACTACAACAACCCATTTTCTATTGGTTTTGATGACATTGCATGATTTTCTACAGCCTGCTCATTTGAAGATATACTATGCAAATTTCCCTTCAAAAACTAAAATGATTCAAAACAAAATGATACGGAATCATCTTGCATCATTTGATCATATTTTTTAGCTTCCAAGTCCTCATTTGCATCCTGATAGTCAATGTCATTCGGTGGCTTCAAATCTGGATATGAAAAGTATTGAACAAGGTTTTCATTTCCCTCAAGATGGTCTAGATCAAGACTTGTTGACCGTTGATTTCTGATTGCATGAAAGTTGTCTCTGATGAACTGAAATGAAGCAAAACAAAAAGGCAAGGATCCTTCACTTACTTCAAAATTTTCTGCACTTTGCTCGTCATTTCCATAGCTAATATGCAATGGTTGATCATTGTATTCGAGCTGAAAGTGAACTTCCTCCTCCCACAAACTAGCTACTGGTTTGTCTACAAGATTAGCTTATTTTTGGAGAACATAAGAATCATCATACTGATCAAACTTAGGGAATTCATCAGTATAAAACACATCATCAAGCATACATGTCATATCAACAGATCTCTCTTCTCCAAGATGATCTGTAAAACAATCACTATCAGATCTATGACAACTGGCATAAGAAAGAAGACGTTTTGGATCAGCATCTTGTTTTTCTTCCATCAGCGAGCCATGATCTTGAACATCATATCCATTCCTTGTAGTGATATTTTTTCATCTCTTCCACTACACTTACTAATATGTTGAGCTTTATCTCTAAAGATGTTGATTCCTCTGGATCTATGTTCTTCATCACTTCTTCCTTCAAATTTTCCCTTCTGATCAGCAAATGAGCCTCTACATCTACTGCACTATTTTGCATCTCCTCAAGTGTTGCAAGGTTTCTTTCCCTCAACTAAAACTCCATTTCTGGATCAAAGGCACCCAAGTAGTGCAAGGGAGCAGATCCAAGAGGAGGTCTTATATTAACTGGCATCGAAAAGTAGACTTGGTTAAATCTGGCAGAAATTTGTTGTACTGTCTCCCCTGGCAGTCTTTTCAATTGGTTATACTCTTATATGATCAAGAAAGGGTTCTGTCTGATCATCCACCTGTCGAGGAAAATTTTGATGAACTATTGGAAATCTGAGACGCTTGCATCAGGCAGGGTTTTGAACCAACTCTTGACTTTGCCTTGCAAAGAAAGAGAAAAAAGCCTAATAATAACATCTTCTTCATCAACTTCAAAAAGGTCAAGAAAATACTCAAAATTCAGTACATGTCTCTTGGCAGTGATGTTGTTGCATTCACCATCAAATCTTGGTAGATATAGGTCATGATTTTTAGGGAAAGCATGGGATATAGGAGGTAAAATCAGAGGTTTATATCGATCTGGAATTTTACAAGGTATAGGTGTATGTACAGAAGGTGTAGAATCAGCCTTGGTCTCTTGAGGCACATCAGTTTGAAGACGGTCATCACAAGCTTCAAAAAAATGATCTTGATCAAGCTCAAAGGCATGCAAATATTTGGTATTCACAATCTTCAAAGGGAAAGAATCAAATGCAGGCCGAGGATCTTTTCTCAAATACAATGTACCTTGCAAAGCCTTCTTGACATTCTCGAGAAAAGAGAAGAAATAATTTATAACAAAGAACAAAATGTCTTGAATGAAATTCCAACTTGAATACCTAAGCTTTCCATATTGTCCTTTCATGTTTTTGCTAGTCGGATTCATCCTCTAGTGGAGTCCTTGGATCTGATCTTGAAACTGATTTGGAATCGCCAGGTGAATGATTTCAACCTCCCTGTGTCTGATCGTTGTCCACCATCAACAATCACATCTGAACTTGATTACATTTTGCTAAGGAACACAAAACTACGTTCCCCAATATGGTCGCCACTATGTTAGGGCCTAGATCTACCTCAGGCTGAAGAAAGGCAGGTCTAGGGTAACATCAAACCACGCTTAACCTGGTAGCTACCCCTACCAGGTCGGGAGAGGGCTCTCTCCTTGTCAATATCAATGAAAATTTATCAAGGAAGACTTGAGATGACTGATATAAAAACTAATTTTAGGCTAGGTATGCTTTCTCAGAGGAATTTGATTAAATTTAATGGTTGGGTTGCTGGATTAGATGGGGAAGGCAGCTTTGGGTCGGGGAAATGAACATAGATTTGCAGAGGCTTCTGTGGGGCGATGTAGGAAAGTGTATTAGCACTTTGAAATGAGTGTCATGGTGAGTCTAAAGACTGGTGAGGAGTTGGAGAGGGCATGAAATTGTCATGATTCCTTTTCAAATAGCAGAAAACATGCAGAACTAAATAAACCCCAAGGTAGAGCACTGAAACACCAATGAGTTCCACCTTTAAACTTGATTCATTTAGTTATGCAGAAAGAGAGAGATGATGGCACACATAAACATAAGATCAACTGAAATTACAAAGAATACCACAATGCTAAATCACATTACCATAAGAATCCCACAAAATGCTGCAAAACCCTGGTTTATTTCCTTGCCAAACTGCAGAAGTGATGTACAAAGTAGCTCAATGCATCCACAAGAGTACAACCTTGACAAATGACTAAGAAAGTACAAGATGTAGGCAAAAACCCACCTACGCTAGCCATTAGGGGTCAAATCCATGAGGAAAGGAGCTGTTTCAACAAGATCTAAACTAGGAACTAAAAAATAGGCAGTGGAACAGCTTGCCTCTAAAACTATGGAAACTGATTCATTCAGTCCAAAGCCACCTATAACTGATGTATCTACCTCCTTAAGTCAATTTTCATCATTTTTAAATAAAAGTACATCAATTTACATTAATTTACATCATGAATTTGACCATGAGAGAGAAAAAGTCAAAGTGATAGAAAACTAGGTGAAAATTTTGAGTTTTGAGCAAAATTGGCAAAATTTTCTCCTATGCATGGCACTGTTGATTCTATGTGTAGTGCTTTTTCCAGGCCAGTTTTGGAAGGCTTCTCGAAGTCCCAATTAGGTGCAGAATAGCTCATTGGAAATCTTGATGAGTCTAATTTCTAGAAAAACTTGAATTTTTTTATTTGGAGTCCATTTTCCCCTCCAAAAATTCAATCTCCCAAGGGTGCTTCTTGTGTGGCAAAAAAATGGCAGAGAGGGCATTTTTTGTGTGTTTTTTGCCCTTTTGGAGACCTAAACCTTGTCCAAAATTCTCAGCCATTTCTGAGCATGCATATTTCTTCATGCTGATTCCAAATATGTAAACCATTTTGCAAGAATATGCCTCCATCAAAAGCGTAGCGCCAGTGGTGCTATGCACCTGTTGGAAAAGCCTATGTTAAAAATTTCTAGGCATAGCGTCACTGATATTGTGTGTAGCACCATTTTCCAATCAAGTTTTGGAGGCCTTCCTGATGTCAAAATTGGGTGCAAGATTTCTCCTTGGAAATATTATTGAGTCTACCTTCCAACACGACTTTAATTTTTCAATTTGGAGTTCATTTTCCCTGTAAAAAGTGAAATATCCCAATACTGGTGAAAATGTGCAAAATGAGGCTGCCCAAAAAAAGAGTGTTGTTACAGCCAACGTTTGAAGGTCTTCCTCAACTCCAAATTGATCTCATGATAGCGTATTGGAAATATCTTTTTGTCTAATTATCATTTAACTCATCATGCAAGCTATTTGGCAAACCAATATAGGAGCAATCTTGATTTTCCCAAGGTCACTTCAGAGGTGCATCAATTCTCTTAAGGCAACTGTATTTTTGACATTTCTCTAAAACCATGACACCTGTGTATAAAGTGAAGGAGGTTTTTATTCCTTGGCCTATTATGGAAAAAAACCTCTCTCATGTTTTACGAGTTAATTTTTTCTTGCTAAGAAACATCATTTTAGTAAAACCTATCCCGATGTGTGGAACAGGGGATTTGTCGAAATGAAGTGAAATAAAATGGATAAGGGGCTTCTAAATTATTGAGAAAATTTTACCAAGTAGGGAGGGATGTTAGGAAATATATTAAAGTGGAATTTCAAATATTGCGTAAGGGGAGGGGGTCCAAAAGGGAAAAACACAGGCTTAGCCTAGAAAATTGTCAAATTGTAGTAAGAAACTAGGGTTTGTGGGAAAATGAGGAATTTGAGGGATATCAGTAATGGGAAGTGTTTAATAAGGTACATTAAGGATATGGGAAGGTGTATGAACATCCGGATGCAAGCTTTGTTGATGATTCAACCATCCAAGAGAAATTACCTTCAAAAACCTAGGAGAGGGAAATGAGCCTTACCCGAGTACAACTGAAGCATGAACAAGGTGTAAAATTACCTATTGGAACCTAAAATGATGATGACAACCCTTAGAATGGTGGTACACTCAGCTGAATGGTGACATGGACCAACATTTGGAAAACTTTGGAAGGAGTGAAAACAAACCCTAGACCTAATACCTAGTGACCAAAATTTACTTGAAGACTCACTAAAATGACAAAATTTGACTTTAACATCCTAAAACCACTTTGTAAGAGCATGTTTGATCACTGGAGGAAGGCTTCAAAGACTGACACTAACAAGTCGGGCCAAGGTTGGTGCAAACTGCTGATAGGAAATTAAAAGCAAGTAAGTCGATGAAATGCATGGTGACACTAAGTGATAGTAGAAGTGATAAACAATGCATCCAAAACATGAATGGAAGATTCAAAAAACAGATCAACATGCATGTGGGTGAGGTTGTTCGCCAGTTGGGCAAATGTCTATGCAAAAATAGTTTCATGGATACGATAGCAGTGAGATAGCAATGAAAATTGAAACAAATCTAGGACAATCTAGAATACATGTAAATGACTGCAGGAGTTCAAAGAAATCAAGCAAAAAAAACTCACACAAGCGAATACACAAAAAGTGATAGAAATGCAGCACAAGGCATGGGAAGTGAGCTTACCCCAAAATAGTTGAGCTAAGTGTGCTGACTACTCCTAGATATGATGCCAGATGTTAGAGCTACAAGGTTGATGTGAGGAATGAGCTCTACAACATCTGGTTGATGAGTTTTGATAACACCGAGGTTGTGACGTACATGCCATAAATCTATGGGAAGTGACACTTGGAGGGAGGTTTCTTAATTACTCCTTGCATGTAATCTCCAACTGCAAAACATAGATCCCTAAAACAAGGGATGCCTTTACATGTTGTCTTGGGAGAAGCATCCCATGCATGGAAGACTATTTTTCTTGGTCCCAGAGGGAACCAGTCAGCTCAGTTGCACATGCAAGTGACTACTCAACTATTGGAGAAAATGCACATTTATGACTGTAAATTGGGATAACTGCTTAAGGGGATTGTGCAATTTCTTGGTAGAGTAGCTGACTGCTACCTAGATTTGTGCAAATCCTAGGCTAAACATTATGTTGATGGAAAAAATTACGTAAATCCTCCTGGGAGGGTTGGCTAGCAAGATTGCACAATCCTGGAGCCCAATAGGTTGTCAGAGGGAACTGCGTAATTCCTGGAGGGAAGGTTGGTTGCCCTCTAGAAATGCACAAATTTCATTGGAAATTTATTGAGCCTGTAGCTAAACCAAGTTCGGGTGAGCAGCCTGTGAAGGCAAAAGATCAAAATTTGATCGACAGATTTCCTTTGAACAAGAAAAACACTAAATCTTAAGGACTTGATGAAGCAAGGAAATCTATTGTGAAGGTTGGTAAGGAGGCTCCAAAATAGGCTAAGGCAAAATTTTGGAGGGTGGTTGTAGCCACTACAATAGATGGGAATATCATTTTGTGTAATTTTCCTTCTTTCTTAATGAATTCATTGTGAACATGCTCATTAAGACCTTTTTCATCATTCAAACACTACACTACATCGACAAACCCTAAAACCATCAAAAAATCATCACTACCTTGCTCCTCTATATATTTTCTATTGTCACCCTTTGATCCTTTCATCTAGCCACCTAGTTTTCATCCCTTATCCAACATCAAAACCCTAAAAACTAAAAACCCTACCTGAGCCTAACATATCTAGCCTAAAATATTTTCCCATTCCAGTCATCATTGGCTGTGAATTCATAGAGAGATCCATCTTTGGTTTATCAGGCCTAGCTACTGAAACCAAGTGTTTTGAGGTTACTTCCTTCGATCTCCCTTATCTTCCTTGGTACTTTGTGGAGGATAACATTTTGGTGCCGTTTTTGGTGAATGCAAGCTAATATCTTCCCTGCGAAAGAATGACAAGGATCATAGCTGATTTGCTGATGGTGGACAATGGTTGGACACATATGAAGGCTCCAATCATTCACCTAACAACTCCAAATCAGTTTCAAATTTAATTGAAAGACTCCACCGTAGGATGAAACTTACCAACATAGACATGAAAAGACGACATGGGAAGATTAGGTATTCAACTTGGACATTCATTCAAGACATCATGTTCTTTTAAGGAATTTAGACTTCTGTGATCCATAACATTGTTTAGGGAAATTTTCAGCGAAATCACATAGATAATCTTTTGTCGACACGTTTCTAATATGCGTTATGTTGGTATTATGACACGAGCTTTGCACTATGGCACAAGTATTATCCTTGATGGAAACTCACTCGAAAAATCATTCAAATGACATTTCAGGCTCACAAGCTCTCAGAAAACAAGAAAATGAGGTATACGCAGGTTCCCGTTGCCCAAACCGTGTATACATGCATATTCACTGACTAAATGACGCATATGTGTATACACGCACTCTCATGCATAGAAAAGCACGTATAATTTGGAAAACTTGATTTTCGGTCCTTGGTATTGGACCTATGGTTTTGGACCATGGTATCTCGTTTGAAGTGTTGAACCCAGGTATTAGTTCTAAGTGGTTTTGGACCATGGTATTGAGTATGGCCTAAGACTATAAAAGGGGAAGGAGATCATTAGGCAAATGCACTAAAGTATTGAATATCTTATGAATAACAAGATCTAAAATACTAGTTATTATGTTATGGTGCATAGCTAGATCTGAATCAAGGAGGAACCTGAGCACTAGAAGAAGGATAGGTTCTATTAATGGGTCAAGATCTTAAGGCTTGAAGAGAAGTATCTTTGTGTGTTTTTGATCTTTTATATTTGGCACACGTCTTAATTTATAAATCTGATGATCTGGGTATAACTAATGTCTAAATAGTTGAAAAGTATAAATTATATTTTACAGATCTGTACGCAGGTTCAGCATAGCAAAGGCACATATACACGCTGGTTCGGTAATTCAAAACTGCGTATATGCAAGTTTTCCTTAATATAGTAGTGTATGCACACAAGTTCTACTTATTGAACTAGTGTACATCTAATGAGATATGTTTTAGCTACTTATGTTTATTGTTGTAATGATCTGGGTTCAGGATTGGTTTCTAGTCACTGTTACTGTATTCTAGTTATAGTATTCAGAGAAGTGAGTGGTTGATTCGGTTTTTGGTTGGTGCAAAGGAGAATGGTTGATGCAGACATATTTGATGTTTAATTGATGTTATTGATGGATCCAGTCTGAAAATTTATGAAACATGGTACGTGGAAGAAAAGAGAAAGTTGTAGCCTTCTGTAGGTCAGCTACCTATGTGCTAGTTCAACTAGTACAAGAGCTAAGGGGGTAGTAGCTCCCTTCCAGGAGAAGCTGGAGAACGAGAGAAGGTGGTAGTTTTCTGCAGGTATAAGCCTATGTACTGGTATAAGATTGCACTAGTACATAAATATTGTAAAAAGAAGTTTATTATTAAAAAGATAGGGACGAATTGCAGCAGGTGGTTTTCACCCACATTGGGTTTCCACCTTATATCTTGTGTTCATGTGTGTGATTGCTTGTACTGTTTACTGCACTTGATTACTATTTTCTGGTTCTATTACACAGATTAATATTAGCTAACTAATTATAGGTCTGCGAGATATACGTGGTTTTCTCTAAACACAGTTGCATATATACGCAAGTTTAATTAATAGAAGTAGTGTATATCAATTTGTTTATGGAAATGAAAAATTGTTAAATTGATAATATTGATTCACACCCCCCCCCGATATTATTTCCAATAATTAGAATCAGAGCCAGGTCCTTCAGAAGAAGCTTGAACGCTTGAAGGAAGATCTATCATCATGAGCAACTACGAAAAAGAGGCATCCATTAGGCCACAAATCTTTGATGGGAGCAACTTTGTCTATTGGAAGGTAAGAACCACAACCTATCTTCAATCTCTTGGTACAGAAGTTTGGGATATCGTGGAAGGAGGATACACATTTCCATCAACAACTCCTACAAATACGGCTGGCAAAAAGCAGTATGAAACAAATGCAAAGGCTATCAATACTCTATTGGGGAGTCTATCTCAATCAGAATTCATCAAGGTTATGCAGTTCAAAACCACCAAAGAAATATGGGACAATATCATTTTAAGCTATGAAGGAGATTATCAGGTAAAACGTGCAAAACTACAATCTCTCAAAATTCAATATGAAACTCTCAGAATGCACAATGATGAAAGTGTGGCTAATTATTTCTTACGTATGGATGAGATTGTTAATCACATGAAAAACTTGGGTGAAGAAATAAAAGAATTCACTTTAGTTGAAAATGTTCTATGATCTTTGTCTTCTAAGTTTGAATCAAAATTTTTTTCCATAGAATAAAAGCAAAATCTTTAGAGTATTACCATGTCAGAGCTGCACGGAATCCTATCTGCTTTCAAAATGATAAATGGGGGTCCATCAAACATGAGAGAAGCTGCATTCAAAGCTTCAGAAAAAGGAGAATACAATGAGTCAGGACATACGTCAGAAGGAGAGGAAGAATCAAACTTTGTCAAGAACCTTCAACGGGGTTCTAGAAGATTCAAAGGTAATCTATCTTTCAAATGCTTTGCTTGCAGGAGAGTCGGTCACTATGCAGCCAAATGTCCTCATAAAAATAAGCTTGATAAAGGTAAGGAACCAGTTAAATGGAACATAAAATAGAACGTAAGTAAGAAGAGCTATTATACACATGAAGACAACAATGAACTTTCAAATAGTGATGAAGATGAACATGGTAATGATTATAGTCTTTTGATGGCTTTTGAAGATGATGATTTCTTGGATGTAATAGATGAAGAATGGGAAAAACACAATGAAAAGTTAGAATGTGAAATTGTGGGACTTAGAAAAGATATTGAGAAAACAAAATCTCTTAATCTTAGATTTTCTAAAGTATGTGAAACTTTAGATGATATTATCGAAGTGTAGTGTTCTCCTCTAATCAAGACAGATCTTGGATATACTGAATAAGCATCTCAAGCATAGAAGCCATCCACCTCCAAAAGTTATCTTGATGCAGCAAGGAGAAGTGAACAGGTCGACAATCGTTAGCAAAGGCATAAAGCGGATCACCAGGTAAATTGGGGTCAATCTACTTCAAGGAAGAACAAAAGCTACAACCAACCACAGGTGAATCATTCTCAATTTACCTCAGAAATCAATGTCAATGGAAACTACAATCACCTGGTCGGTAGATTTGATAATCGCAGGAATTTCTTTAATGGCCAATGTTTCTCATGTCATAAATTTGGACACAAAGCTACTCAATGTGCTGCCTACAAGACAATGATGACTAGAGAAGCATGACATCAAAGGAGTGTGACTGGGATCATGAAGAGGACCTACAATAGCTTTTCCATGCTTGAAATTGAATAGAATGCTCTATTTGTAACAACTTCGGTCATGAAGATCTTGAATGCAAGAGTAAGTTTCGGAAAACATCTCAGAAGGAGCAAGCTTCATTAGGTCCCAAAACATGGAGAAAGAAAGAACCCCAACTAGAAAGATGTGGTATAGTCTTATATACGAAAGGACAGGAAAATCAATGGTACATCGATAGTGGATGCTCAAAACATATGACAAGTGATAAAGAAAAACTTCAGCCATATACTGCCTTAGAAAAGGAGGGGAAGGTCTCATTTGGAAATGACACCCCTGCACTCATAAAAGGTAAGGGCTTTGTTCTTTTAAAAGAAAATATCAAAGCTAGAAATGTTATGTATGTTGACGGCTTAAAGCATAATCTATTGAGTGTTAGTCAAATGTGTGATCAAGGAAATGAGGAAGTATTTCGCTCAAATGGATGTATTGTTCGTGAGCTTGATACAGGAGAAATAGTGATCAAAGGCATAAGAACTCCAAATAATTTATACATACTCAAGGAAGGACATCAACAATGTTATCTAAGCAAAAATGATGAACACTGGCTATGGCACAGAAGATTGGGGCATCTAAGCTTCCCTCAGATAAGGAAAGCATGCAAATATCAGGTTGTTCGTGATCTTCCTGACATCAAAATTCTAGATAATACAATATGCAAATCATGTCAGTTTGGTAAACAATCTAGAAAACACTTCCCTGAGAAGGAAGGATCAACTAGTAAGCCACTTGAACTTTCCCATACTAATTTATGTGGTCCATCAAGGAAAAAGTCACCTTGTGGAGAAGAATACTTTATATTGTTCATTGACAACTTTTCCAGGATGTGTTGGATAAGACTTCTGAAGCATAAAGATGAAGATTTAAAAAAGTTCAAAGCTTTCAATGCCTTGGTTGAAAATGAATCAGATTACAAAATCAAATGCCTCAGGTCTAATCGAGGAGGGGAATTTAGCTCGGATGAATTTTTAGACTTTTGTGAAGAACATGGAATAAGAAGGGAATTCTCTACTACAAGGACTCCTTAGCAAAATGGAGTGTAGAAAGGATGAACAGAAAAGTTCAACGAATGGCTCGTGCTATGCTTGATGAGTTTGGAACTCCAGCAACTTTCTGGTGTGAAGTTGCATTTGCTTCCATTACCATTCTCAACAAAACAAACATTTGGGTAAACAACACTCAAACTCCTCATGAACTTTGGTATGGTAAGACTCCTACGGTAAAATACTTCAAAGTTTTTGGAAGCAAATATTACATCAAAAGGACTGATGAAAAGCTTGGCAAGTTTGAACCTAGAGCAAATGAAGGCTTTCTCCTTGGTTACTCTTCCCGAAGTAAAGGATATAAATGTTACAATAAAAGACTTTGAAAAATTGTTGAAAGTATTGATGTGGTGGTTGATGAAGTAGGTGAAAATCCAAAGCAGATAAAATCAGAAGATTATGAAGATGAAGAAGACTATCCTTCAACATCAGATCAGACTAATGCTAAAGAAGAAACTTATGAGGCACCAGAAGAACAGATAAGAGTAGAACGAAAGGCTCCATCTAGGTATTTCCAGAAGAACCATCCAAAGACTCAAATTTTGGGGTTGAAAGAAGCAGGTGTACAAACAAGAAGAACTATTATAGAATCTTCAAGCTATCTAGCATTTCTATCCTCCATCGAACCATGAAATATAAGTGAAGCATGCAAAGATGAATGCTGGGTCAAGGCCATGAATGAAGAACTTGAGGAGATTAGAAAGAATAACACTTGGGAATTGGTTCCTAGACCCAATGATAAGAATGTCATAGGGACCAAATGGATATTCAAAAACAATCTAAATGAAAATGGAGATGTTATTAGAAACAAGGCTAGAGTTGTTTGTAAAGGCTATGCTTAACAAGAAGGTATAGACTTTGAAGAAACTTTTGCATTGGTTGCCAGACTTGAAGCCATAAGAATGTTCCTTGCTCTTTCTAGCTTTCAGAAGTTCAAAGTATATCAAATGGATGTGAAATCTTCCTTTCTAAATGGAGACTTAGAAGAAGAAGTGTATATTGAGAAACCAGATGGATTTATCCTTGGAAATGATCCAAAACTTGTATGTAGACTTAGAAAAGCTCTCTATGGTCTTAAACAGGCTCCAAAGGCTTGGTATTATCGTCTGGACAAATACCTCCATCAACAAGGTTTTTCAAAAGGATCAACAGATAGCAATCTATATATAAAAATTGACAATGATAAATTGCTAATACTTTTTGTGTATGTTGATGATGTCATCTTTGGTAGCAATCAAGAAGCCATGAGTCTAAACTTTGCTTTGGTGATGCAGAAAGAATTTGAAATGTCCTTGCTTGGTGAGATCACATACTTTCTTGGGTTACAAGTGCAACAAAACAAAGACGATATCTTTCTATCACAAACCAGGTACCTCAAGTAGATCTTGAAGAAATATGGCATGGAAGATTCAAAACCAGTATGTACCCCTATGGTAATAGGATGCAACCTCAACACAAATGATGAAGCAATAGCAGTACATCAACCAACCTATAGATCCATGATTGGTATTTTGTTCTATATAACAGGTACCTGACTAGACATCATGCATGTAGTGGGAATAGTTGGAAGATTTCAGGAAAATCCAAAGGACGCACACTGTTTCTAGGAAAACTAGTGTCTTTTCGATCTACTAGTCCCACTATGATTGGCAGTTATCCTAGAAACAAATAATCAAAGAAATTTGTGGCTTCCTCTATGTATGATATATAAGAGAGAAGCAAAGGAGCCAAATTGGATCTTCCACTTGATTCCTTGATTGATTTCCCTCTCCCTTGATAGAGCTTACTACTCCTCTCGTACTTGTCTTGCGAGGAGAATACCTGTAGAAACAAAGTAACAAAACACCATCAAAGCATCTCGATCTATTATATCATAAACAATGTAGAACGAGAAATACATTGAACATACAATGGCATTCACAAATAACAAGATTCACAAATACACGATTGTATGGAGCAAAACTAAAAGAACTTTATTAAAATAGAAGGGAGAATTACAACCCAGCTGTCTGATCCAGCATCATCCTCCCAACATCAATCCCTATTCACGTCATGAAAATCAGGATCAACCAACAATACAATGCTCCTTCTCAAAGACAAACTATTAGCACTTCCTTGCAAATTACGAAATTCCATCCCCCTGATCTCTAAGATGAGGGATCCATTTATAAATGTCTACAAGGGTGTGAGTCATATCTCAGCTTTTGATTAGTGTCATTCCAGTCATAGTTCTAGGTTCCACTTAGAGATTTCTTGGAATTTTTTACTCATCCTTGGGCAAATTCAGAGAGGCAAGTTCCATGGGAGAAGTTTCTAGAAGATTCCATGACCATCCACTTAGCAAACTATCTCAGACATTTTTCTATTCTTGCTCATCACACCCCACAGAAGGCCTCTTCAGTATACATCACACCTGGCTAGTGTAGGAGTCAGTATGCATTGCACCCTGACAGTGGAGTAGTCAGTATGGTCTAGTTTTGGGCAGTTCTAAGTGGTTTTTCAGGTGGAACTTTTGGGGACTGATGTAATTAGTTGACCATGATCCTTTAGGGTATGAAACAACACTTTTAGGGGTTAAAGAACCCTTGATTTATTGACATATAAGATTGGGGTTGCAGTGCCCAAATATGTATATAACAGTTGCCCCCTAAAGCATGACGTTGTAAATATTTTGATGTCGGGCGAAATGCTTTATCATGAGGATCTGAGGTATTCGAATTGGAAGGTGACCTGTATAAGATACAATACAATACATCGTCGACATATTATTTTCATGATCTAGATGAGATGGACATTCCCATGCTCAGCTTTATAAATTCATTTTCATGTACATAGGATAGATAATCGTCTGCAGTTGCAGACTGGTGATTCTTTATATGTAGAGTCATCATCCCTTAGCTTGGATGATCATCTGTGCAGCTTCTGTGTACATTTGATGTCTTTATACTCTTGAATATATCGCAGCCCCAATGGATGAAACTAGATTCGGGGCCTTCAAACTTGTTCAATCTTTGTCCGATGTACAAGTCGATCCATGTGAAAAGATGTCCTAAAGTTGAACATGGAAAGACATTGCCTAATTACCAGCGAATAATGTAAGCTGTTAACAGGTGCGAGAGCAATCGCCGATAATGATGATGACCCTCAAGGTACTACAGTAAAATTCACATGGTGTAAATATATGATCCGATGTCAAACACCACGCAAAATGTCTCGATCGAAGGCCATTAATGTAAACCTGTCGCCAGAAGTGAGAAACTTGTCATTAAGGCATGCAAGCTTCAAAGTACTGAAAGGGTTGTTTCTAAGTCAACTTTTTGGATAATGAGCTGATGTCGAAAAGAAGTGACCCATTGCAAGAGGGCTTAATGTATCCCACATCTATGACACGAAACGAAGCAAATGATTTTTTGGAGCTGAAAATGATCTGATGATACAAGGTTCTGGAATGGCGGTCATGAAAAATGGAGGGTGAAGGTATTGCAGTGGATGAGGCATTAACTAGATGGTGAATTCTATGAATGATTTATCTTGAACATATATGCGACACTGAGATGGATTGGTAGCATTAACCCCAAAAGATGGATGGTACATAAGACCAATGGTGATATGACTAGTGAAAGAAATAACCCAATCCGACTCAATCATGGTGATGGAGTGAAAGTTTCATGTTCAAGAACGACCCACTACCAATAAAATTCTTCACGTTTTCTTCCCTTTTTCCCCAGTCATTGCTGACCAGTACCTCTTTATTTTTTTCAAGCTTGAGGAGGATAACATATGCTTGTTCTATAATTTGCCCTTTGCGCAAACCTGTCGCTTTGTTTTAGTGAGCCAAGCGACAGTGAAACTTGTTCTTGTCTGGGTGGACAAGTTTGTCACTATTGTCTTAATGAGTTTAAGGACAAGGATAACTCGGTCCTTTTCATGTTTAGAGAGTTTGAAAAGGGATGAAAAGGAAACTCCAGTAGTTCTTTTTCGTATCATAATCCCTGAAGTCCAAAAAAGAATGAAATAATATGAAAGGGATAAGTTTTTGATAACTTTAGTGAGCTGAAAAGACAAGTGCTTGAAATTTTTCATGATATAATCCCTTAGGTCCAAAAAGTTTAAAATACACAGGAGCGATGGCACTTCCAATCACTTTAGCGAGCTAGAAAGGCCAATAGCTCGACAATATTTTCATATTTAGCGAGTCTGAAAAGAGTTTAAAGTAGACTCGCTTTTTGAGGAAAAATTGGCGTTTAGCATAGCAATTGGTTCTGGGTAATATTGGAACTTCTCAAAACATGGTGATTGAAGAGGGTGGTTAACAGGACCACTCATCACAGCTGTTCCTCAAAATGGTAAACAATCACATGGAAGCATATGATCGGCCAAAAAAATGGAGGTGATGGCAGGAACACAACCAAGGCTCAAAAGGTTGATATTATGGCAACCACAAAGGTTATTTACCAAAGGTGGGTTCATTTTTTAATGGGTTTGAACCCTGGGGGAACATATGTTGAGCGACAGGTTTATTTCTTAATGAGCTTGAACCTTGCAGAAATAGTGCTCATCAACGGGTTTATTTTTTAATGAGCTTGAACCCCGTGGAAACATTTCTAATCAGCGAGTTTATTTTTTAACGAGCTTGAACCTTGTAGAAACATTGCTCATCGGTGGGTTTATTTTTTAACGAACTTGAACCTTGTGGAAACATTGCTCATCGGCAGGTTTATTTTTTAAAAAGATTGAACCTTGTGGAAACATTTCTCATGGTGTTAGGTTCATTTTTTAATGAGCTTGAATCCTACGATAACATATGCTCAAGGTGGTAGGTTCATTTTTTAATGAGCTTGAATTTTACGATAACATATGCTCAGCTTTCCTTTTTATGTAAGCTAGGAACAACCAAACTAAAAAGCTAGAAAAGACAAAACTAAAAAGATAGAAAAACTAAAAAGCTATGGAACTACTGAGGTTAGCTAGGATGGTTTCATTAGTAGCTGGACAAAATGCTTCCTTTTCCTCGTCCGCAGAGAAGACAAAGGTGAATGGTGTGTTAGACCAATCACCTAACTTAAGAAGTTAAAAAGCTAAAAGATAAAAAGCTAAAAAGCTAAAAAGAAATTGGTTGTTTTTAGATTGCATAAAAAGGTTTGCGTGCCCCTAGGCATCGAGAAAAGGAGAGTTTTGAGTAACCATATGGAAGTCACTGTGGTTAAGAAAGATGGTTTTAGTCAGTGATTAGACAAAACACTTACTCCTTGGCTTCGCCAACTAGACAAAGGTGATTGGTGTGTCAGACCAATCACTTAACTTGCAGGGAAATTCATATGGTAGGATGGTTTCATCCACAGAGTAGACAAAACACTTCCTTTGCTTTGTCTACAGCACATACAAAAGTGAATGGAATTTCAGACCACTCACATAACCTACAAGGAAACCTATATTTTCAGCTGGGTTCACCCACCAAAGTAGACAATGGTGCATGCCCCCTAAGCTTCGTTACATTCACGAGACTACTCGCGGTAATTACGTGGATGGAATGAAGGTTAAAGAGACATTCTCAATGCAAAAGGACCATTTATGGATGATGTTTGACTTGAAGCTGTGTTTGAACCAGGAAATGAAAGTTGGTCAACAGTGACAATTTTGCTTTCATGCAGGAAACACATCACTCGAAAGAGTGTTTAAACAATAGCTTCCATGTTGTAAACATAGTCATGTCCAAGGAGTAGATTGTAATCTAATGGTACTTGGACTACCATCACATTCAAGTGAATGGTTTTCCTTCTCAAATTTATGGGTAACTTAGGAAGGATCCCTAACGGTCGACTGGTTCCTTTGTTAAAGCCTGAAAAATTCTATGTGAGAAGCATAAGCAATGGTGAGCCAAGCACTTTCCAAGCAGTTGAGGAAAGGATACTCATTGATGCCCCTTCATCTAGGATAGTTCTAGGCATGATCATTTTGTAAACTTGTACTATGATCCAGAATGGTACAATAAAAGGAAGACGAGATCTTGCTAGTTGTTTCCAATTGAAGGAAGCAATTAGACTGCTTGGAGGGGGTACTGAATAAATGGTTGAATGAACCCCTTGAGTAGCGGGAACCAGGGGATTCTCTTCCTGTTTTGAAGCAATGGGCGGATTGCCCCAAAGTTCATCGGACTCTGAAGTAACAAAAAGAATTTGAACGGTATCATTCTCACTCTCTTTTGGAATGGTATCATCTGAAGGTGGACCTTCTGAAGGTAAAACTAGGTCGACTACCATTTCGACCTATCGACCTTGGTTTGGTATGGAATCAGAAGATTCACTTTCAATGATAGGTGTTTCGACCGATGATTGAGTTATGTTAGTCAAATTTTCAACTAGTAAAGGACTTGAGGTGAGTTTCCTGTATCCAGATGGAAGTCACTACAGTGAAGCAGGAAAATTACGCAAGACTCTTTTGGCATCATCCAAAAAAGGACATCTTGGAAGGGTATGGTACTCTTCACATAATCTACATGGAGTTTTGGCCTTTCCTTTTTGTCTGTGAACTTCACTATTACTACTTAATGGTGTACTATCAACATGATCACCAGAGGTTGATGACATCGATTGGTGCAAACAAGGGGACCATTCTCTCAAGATCCGAGGAATGGCTTGACAATCTTGATGAAAATGATCTCGTCTACAAATTATACAAGGATATCTAAGAGATTTAGTGTGCATATTTTCACCAGATGATTCATGGTTGCCCCTTGCTTAACTGACTTCTTCTTCTTCTTCTCCTTCCCTTTCTTCTTCTTCTTAGTCACTTGGTTACTAACATCGCTATTTTCACCAAGCGAAGAGGAAGAAGGGGAGGGAGAAACAAACGAAGTAGAAGGCGAAGGGTCAATTTCAGTATCAACTGGTTGCTGATTCGATTACTGAGGAATCATGGTATTTTGAATGACAGAGGTTGAGAATATCCATACCAACACAACAATTGTGATTCCTGGAAGGGACAATGTGGCCATATACAGAGAACCAATATTTCCCCAAGAATAAAATGGACTAGGATTCCCCTTAAGAGGGATTCCTTAATTGGTGGAATCCATTATCTCAACCTAAGACTAATAAAGGAACAGGGATGTTATTCCGGATTTAATAAATTTTAACGACGCTTTAACACAACTTTGCTTTTTCAATTTTTAAGAGTCGCGAAAAAGCTAAAGATGACTATAGTCCCCTTCGATTTTCAATGAGCCTGAAGTGACAAGTGCTCAGATGGACCTTCTCTTTTAAGGAGTCGAAAAGGAATGAAAGTGACTACTCTAGAAATCTAGATAGAGGGATTACCAAACCAATCGCAAAACTACAATATACACCTTGGTGATAAATTAAAGATAAATTACCAAGGACTTATGTACGGTAGTCAATCTTCCTGAATGTTTTGTTCAGTGCATTGCGATCGATAGGGTAGCAAACACGACTTCCTATGGATAAAGGATATAAGCCTATTGTGGTCTCCCAATATATACTCGAGGGTATGGGGAGCACAAGTCCATGCTAGCACTTGTCGTATCAAAGAGGAGGAGTCACCTAACCTTCAATGAAAATGATAGTTACTAGATTTTACAATGCCAGAACATGTCTCTAGCATAGACCTCTAATTGTGTTGCGTTAGGTTCCAAAGTGTTGTTGAGTTCATTGAAATTTATTTTAGAGTTCATCTTGTTTAGAATTTTTCCTTTCAAGCCTCACCATGTTATGTAGATGTAAAATTCCTAAATATGCAATCTAGAATGATAAACAATCGTTGTTTATTTTTAGCAATGAAAATTCTAGCTACTAAGGAAAGAAGATTACGATTCTTTCAAACAGAGAGCAAAGAGCACACACTAAATGCACTTTTCCTAAATCATTTTTTGCACACAGTCTAAATGCAAATGAAAATTCATGTATTTGATTTTATTTTCCTTTAATGTGAAGAATACCAAAAAGGAAAACTGAGTGTAGATCTGAAATATTTTCTTCAAAGCGACATTTCGACAATTTCTTTTCAAAATGAAAGGAAGATTAAGCGACATTTTCGATTTTGAATAGAAAAATGCTTTCGACACTTCAAATATTAACAATTCAAATCAAATACATGACAAAAAGTTCAATCAACTATCTATAGAAGGAAGACTTTATGAAGCTTCTCTTTTTTGGTGCAAAACGACAATTACGACACTTTTGTACCAAAACAATAGATCGATTCAAGCAAATTTTTGACAAAAGATCATAAATGATGGACAAATACATAAATTTGTTTACTAATCCTAATCAATGGAATATGATCTATGTAATGCAAGGAGGTTTCAACAATGAGATATTATTCATAAGCAGCAAAAAACAATTAGACAGAGCTGAAAACAAGGACAAAAACCCCAAATTTCAAGGAGAGAAATATGATTATTCAGTCATCGCATCTGTGCTTCACAGAAACAGGGATGCATCTCACCTGCTACACTTGGGAAGTGTGATGCATATTGGCTTGCAGTGACAGACAATGCAATGGGCTGGGGAGTACAATTGAGATGGCTTTTGGCTCCATTTTGTAGCTGATTTCAGTGAGTTAAGCTGAGCTATGATGGACAGTAAAGATCAAAGTACAGAGGAATGATCTTGGGAGGTTAATGAGCTACCAAAAGGGTGCTTATAATGCTTGTAAGTTGTATTTTCAGTTCATAAACTAAACCAAAGATTGACTGAAGCAACACTCATCTACTATGCACTTGCAGAGAAAGAGCAGTTTGAAGGCTATCTAGCTAACTTCATGCTTTGTCTATAGTTTATAAAACAAACAATCAATAACAAAAAAACAAACTATTCAATTCCCAGTGGAGTCACCATTTTGTTTTTGGGAAAACTAGTGTCTTTTTGATATGCTAGTCCCACTAGGATTGGCAGCTATCCTAGAAACAAACAATCAAAGCAATTTGTGACTTCCTCTATGTATGATAGATAAGAGAGAAGCAAAGGAATCGACCTAGATCTTTCCCTTGACTCCTTGCTTGATTTCCATCTCCCTTGATAGAGCTTACTACTCCTCTCCTACTTGTCCTGCTTAGAGAATACCTGTAGAAACAATGTAACAAAACACCATCAAAGCATCTCAATCTATTATATCATAAACAATGTAGAATAAAAATACATTGAACATACAATGGAATTCACAAATAACAAGATTCACAAATACACGATTGTATGGAAGAAAACTCAAAGAACTTTATTAAAATAGAAGGGGGAGTTACAACCCAGCTGTCTGATCTAGCATCATCCTCCCAGCATCAAAGCCCTCTTCACCTCATGAAAAGCAAGATCACCCAACAATACAATGCTCCTTCTCAAAGACAAACTATCAACACTTCCTTGCAACTTACAAAATTCCAGCCCCCTGATCTCTCAGATGAGGGATCCATTTATAGATGTCTGCAAGGGTGTGAGTTAGCTCTCGGTTTTTGATTAGTGTCATTCCACTCATAGTTCGAGGTTCCACTTGGAGATTTCTTGGATCTCTTACTCATCCCTGGGCGAATTCAGAGAGGAAAGTGTCATGGGAGAAGTTTCTAGAAGATTCCATGAGCATCCACTTAACAAATTGTCTCAGAAATTTATCCATTCTCACTCATCACACCCCACAGAAGGCCTCTTCAGTATGCATCATACCTGACTAGTGTAGGAGTCAGTATGCATCGCACCCTGACAGTGGAGCAGTTAGTATGGTCCAGTTTTGGCCAGTTCTGAGTGGTTTTTTAGGTGGAAATTTTGGGGAATGATGTAATCAGTTGACCATGATCCTTTAGGGTATGAAACAACACTCTTAGCGGTTAAAGTGCCCTTGGTTTATTGACATATAAGATTCAGGTTGCAGTGCCCAAATATGTCTATAACACACACCTTTAGGAAGTTAAAAGGATTTTCAAATATCTTGAAGGAACTCAAAACTATGGCTTATGGTATCCTAGAGACACAGATCTCACACTTCATTCATATACAGATGTAGATTGGGCAGGAAGCATGGATGATAGAAAAAGCACTAGTGGTGGTGCATTCTTTATGGGTTCCAGATTAGTATCTTGATTCAACAAGAAACAAAGTTCAATTGCATTATCTATAGCTGAAACAGAATATGTGGTTGCTGCATCTTGTTGCACACAACTCCTTTGGATGATGCAAACATTGCAAGACATCGAATCACTTGTACTCAACCCATCTCCATTCTATGTGATAATACAAGTGCAATAATCATTTCAAACAATCTTGTCATGTATTCCAAGACCAAACACATATCTATCAAATATCATTTTCTGCAGGAACAAGTGCTTGAACAAAAGGTCATATTGGAGTATGTCCCCTCCAAGGAACAGGTTGCTAATATATTCACCAAACCACTGCCCAGAGAGACATTTGAATACCTCAGATAGAAGCTGGGAGTAGTTGATGCATCATATTTCTGTTGACACTTATCTGGTTAAGGGAACAATGGTTGTACGTGAGTTTCATGAAGCGTATCCGTGTACATATGTTGGTTTATGTGGATACAGTCACGTATATTTTGTTTTGAAGACAAACAGTGGGCAGACTCAGGATGAAAAGAGTTTGATGACAAAGACCATCTGGAAAAAGTTTAGGGGGAGCATATACTTCTAATAATGCATTGGTGGCATTATCTTAGAAGATCTTGGTTCAAATCCACAGTTTTTTTTGTTTCAGGTGGAACTGGTGCAGAGGGAGACCATGGTTGCTAGTCTCGATGATGATTGACTGATGCTGCTGATGATAGTTGTTGATGACTATCATAGTCTTGTCTTAGATATTTGGTATTTATGTCATGTATTTCTCTATGTCATGTAATGACCTACTTGTTTTCCCACTATGCCTGGGATGGACAATGTAATGTTCTTGTGTTATTAGGTATAAACCTTTTTCTGTATCCCCACTTGGTTGGGTGGATGATTCAATCTTGGTATATCCCCGCTTGGTTGGGAGAGGGATGTATGTATGAGTCTTTGGTGATAGGAAGATCATTTATGATGTATAGAGTCATGTTCTTCTTGTAGAACATCTTTTTACAGACACTGCCTACAGTGAGGGGGAGCATGGACAGCACAATAGAGTACAGATTTCAGCATGTACTCAGGGGGACCATAACCCTTTGCCCTTGATGACAAAGGGGGAGAGTGATTTGGGGTTTCCATCAAGTCCAAAGGGGGAGATTGTTGGCATTATGACACAGGCTTGGCATAATGGCACAGGTATTGTCCTTGATGGCAACTCACTCAAAAAATCACTTAGATGATAGTTCAGGCCCACAGGCTCTGAGAATAAAAGAAAATGAGGTATACTCAGGTTCTTGTTGCCCAAGCCACTTATACACGCGTATTCACAAAACAAAAAACGCGTATGCATATACACACACTTTCATGCACATAAAAGTGCGTACAATTTGGAAAACTTGATTTTTGGTCCTTGGTATTTGGACCTATGGTTTTGGACAATGTTATCTCGTCCGAAGTGTTGAACCCGGGTATTTGGACTGAGGTATTGGTTCTAAGTGGTTTTGGACCATGGCATTGAGTATGGCCTAAGACTATAAAAGGGGAAGGATATCATTAGGCAAATGCACTAAAGGATTAAATATCTTATGAATAACAAGATCTAGAATACTGGTCATTGAGTTATAGTGCATAGCTGGATCTGAATCAAGGAGGAACCTGAGTGCTAGAAGAAGGATAAGTTCTATTAATGGCTCAAGATCTTAAGGCTTGAAGAGAAGTATCTTTGTGTGTTTTTGATCTTTTATATTTGGCGCACGTCTTCATCTGTAAATCAGATGATCTAGGTATAATTAATGTCTTAATAGTTGAAAAGGATAAATTATCTTTTACGGATTTGTACACAGGTTCAACATAGCAAAGGCATGTATACATGTTGGTTCGGTAATTCAAAACTTCGTATACGTAGGTTTGCCTTAATATAGCAGCTTATGCATGCAGGTTCTACCTATTGAAATAGCGTACGTCTCATAAGATATGTTTTAGCTACTTTTGTTTATTGTTGCAATGATCTGGGTTCAAGATTGGTTTCTGGTTACTGTTACTATGTTATGGTTACAGTATTCAGAGAAGTGAGTGGTTGATTCAGTTTTTGGTTGGTGCAAAGGAGATTGTTGATGCAGATATATTTGATGTTTGATTGATGTTATTGATGGATACAGTCTGAAAATTTATGAAATGTGGTCCCTGGAAGAAAAGAGAAGGTTGTAGCCTTCTATAGGTTAGCACCTACGTACTAGTACATCAGCTAGTACAAGAGCTAAGGGGGTAGTAGCTCCCTTCTAGGAGAATCTAGAGAATGAGAGAAGGTGGTAGCCTTCTGCAGGTAGAAGCCTATGTACTGGTATAAGACTACACCAGTAGAGAAATATTGTAAAAAGAAGTTTCTTATTAAAAAGATAGAGACGAATTGTAGCAGGTGGTTTCCACCCACATTGGGTTTCCACCTTATATCTTCTGTTCATGTGTGTGATTGCTTGTACTATTTACGACACTTGATTACTATTTTATGATTCTATTACACAAATTAAGATCAGCTAACTAAATTAGAAGTCTGCAAGATATACGTGGTTTTCTCTAAACACAGTTGCGTATATGCGTAGGTTTAATTAACAAAAGTAGCGCATATCAATTTGTTTATGGAAATAAAAAATTATTAAATTGATAAGACTGATTCACTCCCCCCCACCCCCCTCCCCCTTTCAATGTTATTTCCAACATGTTAAGGAGTTCCAAGGAAACAAAAGGAATAACCAAGCTAAAATGTAAGGAAATGAACATATAAGAGGGTTAATAAGTCAGGACTTTATCTTTTTCAAAAGGGGTATGCTAGGCACACTAATAATATGTTCCAATGCGTGCCAAGTGCCAATGTGTGCCAAGTGCTAATGTTTGTTAATGCAATATTACGCCAAGGTGTTCGAGGGAATGCTAGGGACTACAAGGCATGCCAACACATGGTAGGGGAGTGATATGTTATGCTAGGGCATGCCAACATGTGCTTGGGCATCCTACACATGGTAAGATGTTCTAGGTACAAGGATTTTCCAGGTACAAAGATGTTCCAAGACATGCAAGGTGCCAAGGAATGTTATTGTACTATTCCAAAGCACGTTAAGGTGTCCCATGAGTGTTGAGGAGTGCTAGATCTCTCCCGTTAATAAAATTTATAGAGATTGATTATGTATTAAATAATATAGTTCCTACACACACTAGTGGAACTTTGTTTAAAGGAGATTTGCTAGATAATACACCTAATAGAGATGAATCATGTGTTAACTCATAGGAAAACTATATTCTTATGACTTGAGCGAAATGATACACACTAATTACTTCTTAACAAATTGACTAACTATAACCATTGTGAAATTAGACACATAATTAAAAAGACTCCAGAACAATGTTCTTAAATTGTTATCTTTTGACAAATAATATAGTAACGGGTACATATCGTCATCAAAAACTCATTGGAATGATCAATAATGACGAACATTTTTTGACTGTCACCAAAAGTAACCAAAAAGAGAATTGGTGAGGGTCAATAAATTATCATCACTAGAAGTGTCACCAAAGAGAGAATTAGTGATGGGCCTTTAACGACCCTCACCAAAGTTTCCCAAAGTGAGAATTAGTGACAGGCCTTTAATGACTGTCACCAAAAGTGTCATTGAAAATGGCTTTGGTGACAAAACTTAAAGGACCAACACTATATACACTTACAACAATGTCTTTTTAAAGATCCTCACCATATGTGACATTGGTGATGAACCTTAAAGGTCTATCACAAGCATGAATCATCATAAAAAACTCATTGGAATGATTACTAATGATGAAAGGTTTTTGACCATCACTAAAAGTAACCAAAAAGAGCATTGGTGAGGGTCAATAAACTATCGTCACTAGAAGTGTCACCAAAGAGAGAATTAGTGATGGGCCTTTAACGACCCTCACCAAATGTGTCACCAAAGAGAGAATTAGTGATGGGCCTTTAACGTCCCTCACCAAAAGTGTCATTGAAAATGTCTTTGGTGACAAACCTTAAAGGACCATCACTATACACTTACAAAAACGCTTTTTTAAATACCGTCACCATATGCGACATTGGTGACAGACCTTAAAGGCCCATCATAGGCATGACCCTCACCAATGGCCTTTCCTTTTGTAGTGATATTTCATGTTGTCTCATTTTAAAAGTTGTGATGAGACTCTTACCACTTGTCACATCCATATGTGGTCGTTGTTATAATAATTGAAAAACCTATTTTCAATGGTTTTCCAGGAAGTTTGTTGTGTTTAGAATTCAATTGACTTTTAGATAAGTTTAATAATAGAACTAATAAGCTATGATTGGTTGAAACAAGGATGAACCCAAGGTCGATAAGGAGGAAGTATCAACTCAGTTTGTGATTTCCAAAGACTCCCTCACATGTGACACAATTTAGTTATAAACTGGGAAGATTGTTGCAACATAGACTAAAAAAGGCCATCACCATGAGCAACCAATTAGTTGTTCGGCTAAAGAACAACATTTTGTTGTAAATATTTCAAAAATTTGGCCCGTATTGAACTAAAACAATCTAT
Source organism: Pinus taeda (assembly GCA_000404065.3). Lineage (NCBI taxonomy): Eukaryota > Viridiplantae > Streptophyta > Pinopsida > Pinales > Pinaceae > Pinus > Pinus taeda. The sequence continues at coordinate 39,915 of APFE030973100.1, forward strand.
TTTTGACCATCTGAAGAAAAAATCTTGATTCGTTTGTTGAGAATTTAAAGGGATCTGTTAACTTTGAAACTTTATATAAATACCCCTATATTCAATCTTGTAGAAGAGGAGGTTGTGATCCACTAATGGGGGATTATCTTTAGTTGTTTGATTTGTGCAATTACACTAATGTTATGTAAATAAAGGTTGATTATAGAGAAAACAGAGGATTTATCTGGCTTTGTTCTCATTGCTTAGCACTATTGCAGGCATTGTGATTATGGATCTAAACTACTTCAGGACTACATATTTTGTAATAAGATTTGGCATTGTTTAATTAATTCTTGTTCTTGTGTAATATTACTGGAACCTAAGATTATTGTCTCACTATTAAATTTTCATTTTTGGGTCTTATCTTTAATCTAAACAATATTATTTTTCTTTGATATTATCCACTATTGTTGTGTCATTGACATTTTACTATTGAAGATTTGCTAAATATATCTTTGCAGGGTATAATGAGATCATAATATAACTTAATTCATTGAATTATTCTTGTGGTGATTGATAACTATGTATTATTCATTTGCATCCTTATTTGTTTTCACTTGTATTAGTTAAATGTGAACTACTTCTTTTAATTAATACAAAGTCATATGATGAATTATATCAACCTTTCCCCCTATTTTAGTTACCTTTCTCTCATATTAGGAGAGGGCTATCACATTCTAGTTTGAGATAGGTTTTCCATGTTTTATATTACTCCCACATTTACATATTAGTTTTCATCAAGTCCTCTCTTAAAGAGGCAAATAAATCATGCAATTGTGGTTTGATCAACCTTTAATTCCATCAAACCTTTGTGTTCATCTATTCCTTTAATTTACATCTTTATATATTGATATAAAGGAAATGTAACATGATGTACTATAGCTGTAAATAGATTGACTTTTAGTTTAGTTTAGTTTTAGATTATATTAGTTTTAGGTTAGTATTACATAATAGGGTAACTGGACCCATAACTAGTCAGAACCACCATCTTCAATGGAAAATGAGCTTCTTTATGTTCCGAACAAGGTGGTCTCCCCTAATGTTGATGGAGCATATTTTTGCCGATCAACATTTTTTGGCACTAGAAGGAGGGACAACATCTGCTTGGTTTCTTTAGAGATCTTGTGTTTTAAAATTTTTATTTGATTTCAATGGTTCTTCTTAAGAGACCACTTTGTAGTTCCTTTACTGGACTTCCACCGACTTCCATCGACTTCGACTCCAATTCAGGTAGCCAAAATATTATCAAAGAATAATTTTAATGGTGAGGATAATGCCTATGCTTATGAACAAGTTTATCAATTTATTTTAAATTGTAATCATTATGATCTTGATGAAAGTTTCATGTGCATGTTTTTTACCCTTACTTTAGCAGGAACCGTGAAAGGCTAGTGCAAAGGCCAACCATTTGCTTACGTATGCACTTGGGACACTTTTGTAATTCTTTTCTTACACACTATTTAGGATTATCACTTTGAAACTGTATGTGATCAATTGGAGAATCTTCGTCATTTTGAAGGTGAATCATTAGATAACTTTTGTATTAGATTCAAATTAATTTATTCTCAATTTCAACCTAATGATTTACCTCCAGAATTTCAATTAATAGGATGGTTTGATAAATTAACTTCTTTCCCTTGCATACCTAACCCATATGAAACAATTCCAACCTTTAGTGAATCATCTTCAACTTCCATTGACATGAATGAAAAATATGAAATGGAGGAATGTGCTAATCATGATGAAGCTGTCAGACCAGGCAGTAACTCCTCAAATCAATTCATTCTATTCATTCAAGTTGGTATTTATTATATACATGAGGGAGAGATTATTAATTTCATCTCCCAGTGATTCTTCATATTTTCTATTATTTATTTATGTCAGTTACACTTATTCACCCAATCCTGATGATTAGGTGTCAACATTTCCCCCCTTAAATTGAAGGGATGTTGGTAAGTCTAAGCATCATTTGAATCTTTCAAGATTTTCTCTTCCAAGCGCTTTGGTTAAGATGTCTGCAATTTGCTCATTAGTGGAATGGTGGTGGAGATGGATTGTTTTGGCCTCAACATGATGTCGAATCAGATGATATTTAGTATTGATGTGGTTCATCTGATCATGAAACTTTGTGTTCTTAGCCAACTTTATTTCCGAGGTATTGTCAATCATGAGTGTAGTCGATTGTACTTGTTTTACCTGCAAATATTCAAGAATTTTCGTGAGCCACACAATTTCTCTTGTTGCCTCAGCTGCTGCCACATATTCTGCCTGTATTGTGGAATCTCCTAGAACTAATTTTTTGTGTGATCTCTAGGAGACAGCTCCTGATCCAAGACTCATAGCATAACTTGAAGTAGATACCCTAGTTTCTTTGTCTCCATTGAAGTCTGAATCAGAGTATCTAATCAATCTGAAGTCGTCCACCTTTATATACTTGATTCCAAAGTCTTGAGCTCCCTTCAAGTACCTTAGAACTCTTTTTGTAGCAGACCAATGTACCTCATGAGGCTTTTGTATAAACTTGGAGAGGATTCCAACAACAAACAAAATGTGTGGTCTGGTAGTAGTTAGGTAGTTGAGACTTCCTACAAGCTGTCTATACTTTGTTGCATATTCAAATTCTTTTCCTTCAATGGATGTGAGCTTTAAGTTTTGTTCCAATGGAGTAGTAAGAGGATTGCATTCTTTCATGCCAAACCTATTCAACAGATCTCCAATGCACTTCTTTTGAGAAATGAATATGGACATCGAGTATTGAGTTACTTCAATACCAAGATAGTAATGAACATAGCCCAAATCAGTCATTTCAAAACCTTTCCTCAATTCCTTCTTTATTGATGCAATGTAGATTTGATTGTTCCCTGTCATCAAAAGATCATCTACATATACCACAAGATATAAAACTGTTTTTCCAACTTTATTGAGCAATAAATTTGCATCATCAAGGTCATAATGTTTGAAATTGAGTTTCACAAGATGCTCAGTTAGTTTTTCATACCAAGCTCGCAGTGCTTATTTGAAGCCATACAACGATTTCACAAGTTTTCATACTTTATGTTCATGTCCTTTCACAACAAATCCTTCAAGTTGGGTCATAAAAACATTCTCTTTCAGATCTCCATTCAAGAAAGCAGTTTTTACATCCATTTGATGGACTTTCCAACAATTCTGAGCTGCTAAGGCAAAGAGTGTCCTTATGGTAGCCCATTTTGTTGTGGGGGAGAAATTCTCCTCATAATCGACCCCTTCCTTCTATGAAAAACCTTTTGCCAAAAGCCTAGCTTTGTGCTTGTCAAGTGAGCCATCACCTTTATACTTGTTCTTGTAAACCCACTTGCAACCATTTGGTTTGGTTCCTAATAGAAGATCAACCAGCTTCCAAGTGCCATTCTTTTTTAGGGCATCATACTCCTTTTGCAACGATTTTTCCCATTCATCATGAGAAGCATTTTATTTCAAGGAAGTTGGTTCAAAATCTATAGACAAATTCAATCCACAATCATAAGAAACATCCATATCGACAGGTGAATCAAAGTCATCTATATCACCTTCATTTTTCCGGTTTGAATTTCTAGTTCCTATCTTTCCAACCTCATCAGGATGAACACTTTCAAGTGTCTTTGTTAGCCACTTTGGGGGATCTTTCTCAAATGGTCCAAGTTGCTTCGTTGATTGAGTTGGGACTAAATCAGGATTGAGTCTCCCATTTCTATCAATCACATCACTTAAAGTATCATTCGTTATTGGAGTTTCATATGAGGAAGAGAGTGCTTCAGAAGAAGATTCCACAGGTTGATCTAGTATACGAATCCCCCCTTCAATATGTGGAATCTAATCATCAAATTCTCGAAATGATTTTTCATTTGTGAATCTATCCAAGAGATCAAGTTGTCACTCAACAACATTGTGAGTTTTGGATGTTTCAAGAAAGATTACATCTCTAGATACAACAAACATTTTATTGACTTCATCGTATAGACATTATGCTTTGGAGGTGTTTGAATACCCCAGGAAGATACACTTACGACTTCTTGCACCAAGTTTGTTTCTATGTATCTTTGGTATCAAGGCATAACAGGTGGAACCAAAGACCCTGAGATGCTTTACCAAAGGAACATGCCCATACCACATTTCATAGGGATTCTTGTTTCTAATAGCATTAGATGGACATATATTATTTAATATACAACACATAGAACTGCATCAGCCCAAAACATCAATTTTACATTTTTGAAAAATATCATGGAGTGCACCATACTTAAGATTGTCCTATTCATTCTTTCAGCTACACTATTCTGTTGGGGGTTATAAGGCACAATTGTTTGATGTTTGATCCCATGTTGGTGAAGATAGTTTTCAAATTCATTTGAAGTATATTCTTTTCCATTATCAGTGCGAATAGAGCCAATATGAGATTGTGCATCATTTTAAATCCATGGACATTGGACCACATAAATCTGAATGAATGAGTTCAAGTTTTCTATGTGCTCTTGAATGTGAATCATGAAAATACTGTTAGCTATGCTTTCCTAGAATGCAAGCATCACATTGCTTAAGTTTCTTAGGAATTGTAGGCAAACCAGTAACACCATTTTTCTTCAACAAGCGGAGGTTTTCATAGTTCAAATGTCCAAATATAGCATGCCATAACAAACTTGATGGAAGTGTACCTTCTTCATAATGAGAATTGTATGAGAAATGTTGTGCACTAGATAGGTACCCTGCAACTTGAGAAGCCTTTCTTCTTCTATCACCCTCATGAAAAGTGAGTGGTCAGATGCCTTTCTCACCTCAAGCTTGCCATCAAACATATGAATGGAGTGACCTTACTGGCAGATGTGGACCAAGGACAACAAGTTTCTCTTTAGCTATGGGAGATATTGAACATGACGCAGAAGGAAGTCTGGAAAACTAGGTAATTTAAGCTTGATTGTGCCAAGCCCTGACGGCTTGAGTTTTTATTGGTCTGAAAAGTATACTGCTCCATCAACATTGTCAGTAGATTATTCAGAAAAATATTTTATATGAGTCATGTGGCAAGTTGCTTCTGAATCAAGAAACCCATCATTTTTCCAAGAAGCAAGTGAAGCATTAAATAAATCTTCATTTACTCCGATATTACATTGTACCACAACATAATGAGTGGATTCAAGTGCTTTACCTTTGTTTTTGTCATTAGTTTTACCTTTCTGTTTGTTTCTTTGCTACTTAATTTTGTCCCAAGGTAACCTGCATGTAGAGGCATCATGTGATCCATTTCTTTTGCAGTGTATGTAGTGAAAATCCGACTTTTCTCCTTGAGAGTGTCTATGCCCCCACCTCTAAAATATCTTCCTCTTCCTCTTCGAACACCTCTTCCTCTAGAAGAATCTTGGGCAAGATTATTTTCTTTATGAGCAAGGCACACAACCTCTTCAGAAGATTCAGGGGCTATCGTTTTTCCGAAAGCTTTCTCTCTTTCAACAATTTTTTTACAAGATAGTCAAAGGTAATATCTTTGAGATTTCCATTTTTTGCAATGACTCAAGATAATTAGAGTAAGTAGGATAAAGTGTCTTAATAAAATTGATAAGAGGAATATCCAATTCAATCTTAGTGGATTTGATATCATGCATTATAGAATTTACTTCGGATGCAAGAGCAAGAGGATCATTATTTTGTAATTCAAGAGTGAAGAGTTTAATCATGAGTTGAACAACTTCAAGTGTAGAATGTGAGTCATAGAGTTCTTTCAGCTTTTGTAAGGCTTCGAAAGCAGTTGAAAATGGTGAAATGTGGTGACTCACCTCTTTACTTATAGATGCTACAATTAATGCATAGGCTTTGTTGTTCTTATTTTCCCAAATGGTGAACTCTTCATCTGAGGTAGGTTGTTCTGGCTCTTTGTCTCCATCTCCAAAACATACTCCTTTTCACAACTCATTGAAAATGAGGGTGTGTTGTATATTGCGGGACCACTAAATATAGTTCTCCTTGCCAGTGAGAACTACTCCCACAATAGATATGATTGAATGCATTGTAAAATCTGAGTGCTATAAAAATACTTCTGCTGGAAAAAAAAATGTGTTGTTGTGGAGGAAAAAAATACTTCTGCTACTAAAAAAAAATTGTTTTTGATATCAAAGTGTGTTGAGGCTCAACAACATGGTATATATGGGAAATAGTCTATATGAAAATAGCAGTCACACCAAACATTATATATATACCAGCGTATGTATGAAAACAATAGCCACACCAAACGTTATATGTATACCAGTGTATGTATGAAAACAATAGTATTTAAACGAGAGTGGAATGAGATTCATTGAATGCATAATATCATATGGTGGTATGTGGGTATAGTGTGGGAGCCAAACATAGTGTATTGGGAGAGCCAACTGTTGGGATGGTGTATTCAACTGTGGGAGAGTATATGGTGTATTCAATTGTGCATAGACAAGAGCCGATGGTGGAAAAAAAATGCATTGTGTGGATGGGGGAGAGCATATGGACCGACCACACTTCCACTGTGGAGAAAACCGAAGTTGTGGTATGGTAGCATATGGCATGGATGTATGGCGCATATGGCGTTGCAAAGCTAAATGTGTATGGTAGCAATCAATGTTGCAAAGCCGACTGTGTTAAAAAACGCAGTGAATATATAGTGTTGTACCACCAATGTGGGAGAGAATTTAAAAACTAGGTGAATGGGGCACATTATAAGTGGATATGACAGTATTCACAGATATATGAGAGCAACTACGAAAAGCGTAGTGTTCAACACATTCACATGTTGCAACAGAATGCACACTAGTATTTCAAATGATTCAATGCATAAAAATTTCACAGCTTGCAGAGAAAATTGACCAGACCAACCTCATTGCCTAGTTAAGTGCTCAAATTGCCCATCTCAAATGGTGGGTGCCAGATTAAGGTTCTGGTTCGAAAGGTGTGCATTTATATCCCACAACTATCACCATATGTGCGAGTTTCCACTACGTTTCCACTGCGATTCCAGCGATACCAACGAGTAGTATTCAATGAGATACCACTGAGTGGGTTAACTGTTCAGAGGGAGTATAAAATGCATATGAAAATGGGTTCAGGAATGTGAGTGCATGCATCAAGAGCATGGCAGAGGTGTGAGTTCTGCAAAATAGGTAGGAAACTGACACCGAGAGTTACACAAAAGCTAATTTTGGGGGTTGGCTTTGATACCATGTCAGACCAGGGAGTAACTCCTCAAATCAATTCATTATATTCATTCAGGTTGGCCTTTATTATATACATGAAGGGGAGACTGTTCATTTCATCTCCTAGTGATTCTTCATGTTTTCTATTATTTATTTACAACAGTTACACTTATTCACCCAATCTTGATGATTAGGTGTCAACAGAAGCTACTACAACAATATATAATATATTTCTCCATTTAATTCATACTCCTTATAGTGTTAATGATAAGTTATATTCACTTTCACATGTTAATGAAACACAATCACCTAACTTGGAACAGTTTGACAACCGACCGCAAGAAGAATAAGTTGTCGTGAAAGATTGAAGAATCAAACAAAGTGTACCTTTCTACATAAATTTATGTTTTTCTTCACGCTGATCAACTGCAAAATTCAAGGCAGCCCAACGATAATCTTCAAGTAAGCAGAATCAGTCAAACAAGTAATAACTATGAAATTTGTAACAGAGAGAGCACATAGGATTATGCAAATAGAGAAATATTTAGGTTTATTGTTTCTAAGTATCATTTATATCTTTATCCTAATATTTTTTATGATAGCATTTCATTTCCTATTTATATTAATAATATTTTAGAAATGAAAGAAGTTGATACAAATGAATTTCCTTTCAATTTTCATTAGGATAAAGAAATATTCAATGATCATTCTTTCAATCATGGAAAAAAATGTGTCTAGTTTTTCTTCTTGTTTTGATGCGTCTTATGGGAATGATGAAAATTTTAAGGAAAGTTGTGAAGTCATTTATGACGAATACGTTGATAATGAGGATCTTGATTCATCTCATTCTTCACTAAATCCTCATGGTCCAAGTAAGATTATATTTGAAAACAAAGAAATCTTTAATTCAAAAAATGTTCCAATAATTTTTCATTTTCAAACTTTTAATCATTATAATGATTTCACTAACCAAGAACCCATCTTGATCTATGATTTTATTGATGATCACATTACCTTTTTTATTCCTGATCCATTATCTCATGCACAAGGTGATGTCAATAACTTCTCCAATTGCATTTTTCCTAATTCTTTGTGAAAGAAAAATCTTTTTAAACCTATCCCAATTGTGGTGTAAGAATAATTATAATATAAGTAGTGATTGGTTAGATTTTTTTTCTTCCTCTATTTTTCAACTCTTTGATATTCTAAGCTGGTATTTAAATTGCTCCATATTGCACACACATGAGATATATTAACAAAAAAGGATGAAGTTGAAATTCAGAGCTTATTTTTGAACATGAAGATCCATTACTCTTCCAATTTTGTTCGATGTTAAGCTCATTTCAATTTTCTTCTCCTCAAATTCATTGGCATCAAGAAAATGTACTCCAATGTGTATCTTTACAACATGAACAACCATCTAACACAATTGATGATATTCCATTGTATGTACATAAAATTGACAATTGGATGAAGATCATTCCATTGAAAAGAATATTTTGAAAATATGACCTATTATCCTCTTCTTCAGATCACTTCCAATCTCTAAATAATATTCATCCATATTTTTATGATCCCATCGAGATCTGGTTGGAAGACAATCTCCTTGAGAGGGTGAATGTAAATAAGTTATTTCTTGTACATACATTAACAATAATTGTAATAATGTTTTTAGTTTTATTTTTGTTGGTTTAATTATATTTATGTTTTTTTTACTAATGTTTGATGTATATATTCATGCAAAAAAAATATGCTTGAATGTCTTCACTGGAACTATGATTTCACTTAGTCTTAATCTAATTTTTAGATTAGGATTAGGACTAGTTTATAAACTAGCTTAAATTGAATAAGAAAATGATTTTGAACTTTGATTAACACATGGGAGAAAATGAATATTCATCAGGTAAAATTATGATTGAATTCTTCCGGGTACACATTTTTATGCTCATCCTCATCTGTTTCGAGTTTTATTACAATTTTTCTTTTCTCTTTTGATCATTATTTATTTATTATATTTCTTTGTTCTTCTTGTAGATTCCCATGGATTTGATTTGTTGATTCAACTGTAGTGTCAACTAATATTTCAGAAAAACAATCATCATATGCAATTAGTTAGTTTCCTCTTTCTAATTTTGTTTACATTTTAGTTGAAATCGATTTCCAATGTTATTCTTAAAATTGAATCTATAAAGACTCACAAACTATCTTTAAGAAATATTTGCAAAAGGAAGAAAACCTTTGTCGAAGCATACAACAATAAATCTAAATCAATAACTATGATTTGTAACAAAAGAGATTTATTAACAAATCTGTTGGAAATAATACTGAGAGGGTGGGGTGAATCAGTATTATCACATCAATAAAACTTTTTCATTTCCATATTCAGATTCATATATGCTACTTCCACAACTTCTGATGATTCAGTTAGTTGATCCTTAATGAGTGCATTAGAACACTATCAACCATATTAACAGTAAATAGGTGGAGTAAAATAGAATATATCATCACACATAAGCCACACACATGAACACCATGATATAAGGTGGAAACCCAATGTGGGATAAAACCACCTGCTGCAAGTCATCTCAATCTTCTTCTTAATAAGAAAATCCTTTTACAATATTTCTGTACTGGTGCAGTCTTATACTAGTACGTAGGCTTCTACCTGTAGAGAGCTACAACCCTCTCCCTTCTCCAGTCTCTCCTGGAAGGGAGCTACAACCCCCATGGTTCTTGTACTAGCTAAGATACTAGTACGTAGGTGCTGGCCTACAATATTCTCTCCTCCAAGTACCACGTTTCATACATTTTTAGACTAGATACTCCTGAAGCACAACACATAATCTGAAAGGCCACGTTTCATCCTATTTTCATACTGGACCCATTAATATCATTGAAGCACATAATCAATCAATCTTCTGAATCACCCAAACACCATATAAATACATATACAAGGATAATATATGTGTTAGCACCCAGATCTAGTCCATCAGATCACATAAATATGAGACATTATGATCTTGACCCAATATCAGTTCTCATCCACCAATACTGAAGCTAAACACAATCAACCAAACAGGATATCCAGAATACTGACACCTTTAAACTGTTATCAGAACCCATCAACAACCAGAACCACCTGTGACTTCAAATATCATAGCTCAAATTGTATACGCTACTACAATGAACCAAACCTGCATACATATGTGCTTACACCAAAGCCAACCCACGTACAGATCTATAAATATCCAAACATGACTTGCAGCGATTTCAAACTTAAGTTATACCCATATCAGATCATTACAAGCGTCAGTATACAGATCTAGAATAAGCATAATCAAATATATAGAGATAGTTAATTTCAAACAATTTTATCCCGATCTATCCTTAGATCTTGTTCTCCATCAACTGGTGAGATCCCTCTTTAGCTCAGATCCAGATCTGCACCATAACCCAATCACAGTATTCCAGATCTAGCACTTTATTAGATATTCAATAATTCAGATGATTCTTTGCCAAATGATCTCCTTCCTCTTTTATAGTCATAGGCATTTCACAATACCACGGTCCAAAACCATAATAACACAATACCATGAACCCAATACTTGTGATCAACACTTTTGGATGCAATACCACGGACCAAAACCATAGGATCAAAAAACTGTCGAACCAATACCATGAACCAACCATGAAAGTGCGTGAACTTTTCTCCACATGAAATAAACTTTTTCTGCACATAAGTGCGTGAAATTTTCTCCACATGAAATAAACTTTTTCTCCACATAAAAGTGTGTGAAATTTTCTCCACATAAAAGTGCGTGAATTTTTTTTTTCTACATGAAATAAACTTTTCTCCGCATAAAAGTGCATGAACTTTTTCTCCAACATGAAATAAACTTTTCTCCGCATAAAAGTGCATGAACTTTTTCTCCACATGAAATAAACTTTTCTCCACA
>APFE030973104.1:0-18730 GCA_000404065.3 Pinus taeda
GAGCCCTCTCAGGCTAAGGAGGCTAAGCCTTAGTCAAAAGATTGGTTTGAAATAGTTACTTGAAGTCTTCTTGGTCTGCAGCCTTCCAGGGTCTGATTTTGAGATAACAGAAGCTAATACCAGGTTTCCTCATGTGGACAATCTGGAAAGAGAGAAATAGCTGCATCTTCAAAGACCATTCCTCTCCCATAGAAGTTCTATGGATCAATATATGTCAAAACATACGAGAAACCTTGATGCTCCAAACATGGCTTGATGATGATTTCCCATCCACACCACATGAACAAAATATATGGCTGAACTGGAACCTTCAGTGGAACCATGAGTAGGTACACCTAAGGAAAATCCCTCCCTCTGGAGATACACCTAACAAATGGACTCCACCCCCACCACACATGGTACTGCTCAACTTTGATGGAGCGTCAAAGGGAAATCCAGGTAAAGCAAGATTTGGGGCAATATTTAGAAATCACAAGGGCAATTTTCTCCAAACATTCATGAGGTCAATAGGTTGGGATACAAACAACTCAGCCGAATTAGAAGGAATTTGGCAAGGACTTGTCCTGGCTCAGAACAATAGATTCTTCCCACTCATAATTGAAGGGGACTCTCAGATCTTAATTAACATGATCAACCAGATCTTACAAGGAACTCCAACACATAAAGTGGGTAGCAGTTGGAGATTGGCATAAAGGCTGGAACAGATTGAACAGTGGCTACTCATTCATAGAGCAGTTACCATCAGGCACACTCATCGGAATGGTAACAAAGTAGCAAACCTCTTAGAAAACATTGGAATTGAAAGTAGTAAGACTCTTCATGTAGGAGCTCTTAGCACTATAGCCAATACTCATCAATTACAGGATTTCAATGATATAGTGCAAAAGGAAAGGGAAAATGTAGAGGAAACGCACCTAGATGCGGGTGTCAACAACGGTATTTGAATGACAAGACGGATCGCAGGCGGGTTGGGAAGCCATCTGGCTAAGTGCTTCGTCCTGAGAGCTCACTGCAGATGGATTAAAAATGCCTTGCAGGTGACATTTATTGACTCTGAAAGCTATGACAAGCTCACCTCCTTCAACACCATGGCCCCTAAAAATCGTTTTGTTACTCCTCCCCTTCTCCATGGCGTTTTTCCTCTGTAAGCGGTTGAACCGTGTTTCAGAACTACTACAGGCAGTCGCTGCCTAATTCTCCCTTGTCAGGATTTTGGTAATGGTTTTTATTTTTCGCATTCCCGTCATTTTCTTCTTGATTATGGTTCGCCCACCCCTGCTCCCACTCATCGTCGCCTTCATTCCAATTCTTCCGCTGTCAATTCAGCCATGGCTCACCTCAGGCACCACATGCACAGTAGGCGTGGAGGTTTGCGTGGAGGTTTTAACCGCTCGCGAGCTTCTACCAGTTCCACCTCTGACTCCCCGGACTCAACTACTGAATTTCCCAACTCGCTCATTAACCCCACTCATAGCTACCCGAATACCAGAAGTGGGAGAGGTTGGAGGGACAATGTTGTCCACACTGTGGATCTCCCACTCCCTCCTCTTTCTGGCCCTCAAAGCACACAATTTCATTTTTGCAGTTCATTAAATAGGCCTACAATCATTGTTACCATCACAATTTCTTTCAAGGAAGAGTCTGCGACGCAAGCTACTCTGTCTAGTCATGGGAACATGCAGAATAGGGAAGAGACAGGTAGTCATGGGATCAACAACAAGCAGCAAGGTGAAAGCAGTAAGGCTTTGCATGAAAAAGATAAAGCTGGGGATGGATGCTGAAGGCACTATAGATTCTCCAACTGTTCAAGGTTGTGGTGCGTCTGAAGAGGATGATGATTGGTATGAGTTTGCCTACTGGATTGAGGAAGAGCTAGTTTCGGAGGAACCACCAACCTAACACGTGGCCTCATGCAAAGGTCTCTGGCTCCCAGGTGGATTCGTCTCACTTTTTGTAGTTTTTGGTCTCTCGCAAAGGTGTCCGGCTTCCAGGCAGATATGTTTCTATGATTCATGGTTTTGTGGTCTGGATGTGTTCTGTCTTCATGCCAAGTGTCTTGAATTCTTTCATTTACTCTTTTCCAGGTGGAAATGGCATATTGTTACTTGGTTATGTCCCTATCTTTTTGGTTCAGGATTGCATTCCTCTTTGTTCATTTTGGAAAACCAAGGTCTACATTGAAATAGTTATTCTGGTTCAATGGCTAGATTCCCCCATAACAAGGGCGGTCTTCAAAGCTTCTTGGACTAGTTTCCCCTCTGTTGGGGCAGTCCAATACCAACAATTGCATTTTGTGATGATGACTAATGCTTAACATTTCTGAGATCAGGTTTCTTTGTAACTTTTTTTGTATTATATTAATAGATTAGTACTACTTAGAAAAAAAACTATGTTTAATACAATTAACAATTAAGACACAAACATATCAATTTAAGATGATATTATCTAATTACAATTGAAAAATTGGCTGTGACAGTGCACCCTATGTCAGCCAGCTTGTAGACAACTATTGTCTTGCGCCTATAACGAGGTTGTTATTTTACTTACCATTCACGTTATCTTATATAAAGACAATGATTTGTTGGGATCTTTGTTTTGTGGGGGTAGTCGACTAAGAAGAATGTGACAAGTTTTACTGACAAGATTTCTCAGACATCAATTCCTCTTCTGTCCCTTTCATATATGCTGATACGATTAGAGACAACTTGTCTATTGTTGCATTTAGCCCTACTACACGGAGGGGGATTTTAAGACAATTTTTTAAGAGAAAAGAAATATTTTGTCTTCAAAATTTCAATATGAGGTGATAGTAAAAAAAGGTAAAGGTAAAGGATTAGGGGTCTGTCTACTGGAATTCACTGAGTGGTTGGTTTACCATGGTTGTGAAGTGATATTCAACAAAGGAAAAGCATTCATGAGACACATAGCCACGGGGCAGGTGAAGCAGATCGGGGTTCGTGTGAAGAACCTGTATAAGCTAGATGTGGAAGAATGTGCTACATTAAGCACTAAGGTGGAGAAAGTGAAGGTCGCGATGTCGACGAACTTTGGCACAAAATACTTGGCCATTTGTATCATGGTACCTCGAATATTATAGAACAAATAACCATTCACCTCTCTAAAGGAGCACTTAAGCAATAGGATATATGTAAAGGATGTACAATTCAAAAGTAAATAAAATCCACATTCCATGATCAGGACAACAAAGCACATGCAATCCTAGAAAGGATCCACTATGATGTTTATGGACCTTTTTTAACAACGTACACTCTCAGACACAAATATTTTGTCCACTTTTATTGATGACTTCTCATGGAAGCGTTGGATATTCTTCATGTGGAATAAATATGAGACATTCTTTGAGTTCGTAGAATTTAAGACACTAGTTGAAAATGAAGCTAGCAAGAAGGTGAAGGCTCTGTTGTAGAGGCTGCAACACCATCCAAAATTTTGGCCTGCACTTAAATTTCAGAGCCTACTATGGATATTGTTATCAATCATTCCTTAGTCACTTATTGGTAAGTTGATGATCTCAAGCTCCCCTTTTCGATCTTAAGAGTCGTTTATGCTTTTATCTTTACATAGAATGTGTCATCTTTGGCCATGGGGGTAATCGCTTGTCATGCAAAGGGAGGTTTTTTTTGCTTCAAGGGGAACTATTTATGAGAATGAGACATGTTTAACACTCATTTCACACACTCTTACACAAGTGTCACCTTTATCTTCCCAAAGTCTATAATCGAAACCGAACTTGCCGTAAGCTGCCACAAAGCTTGTTGCATTAAGTGAAGTATGTGTTATATGTTCTGGATGGTCTATGTTGTATCGATAAGTTTTCAAGTGTGTGATCATAGTGAAGTTTTATCACTATTTACATAAGTTTCACTGACACCACACAGCTAAATGTCAGAGTTTCCTTAGCAACCTAGCCTCATCCAACTTTCCTAAACTACACAATTCACATATGTAACCCTCAAGATTTTTCATTGCTTGTTCGAACCGTGAAATGCGCAGAAATCCCAACCTCCCTTACCATTCAAAAATGTGCAGTGGTTTCCTCCACTGTCCTTCCCTCGGCCGGAACCCGCTGTATCCAGAAATTGTGCAGTTTTGTCCCTTGACTACCGATTCTGCCTTGCATCCTGAAATTGCATAGATGTGTCCTCTTAGGGCCTCGTCCCAAGTAGTGCCTTACATCCTAAAACTCTGTAAATGTGTCCTGCCAAGGCCTCATCCCGCAATAGTCACTGCCCATTGAAACTACACAATTATGTCTCTCATGGGCCACGAAGAAAGATGACATGATAGATGACTCTCAAGGAGCTGAGGAGAAAAATAAGCAGACCAAGAAACCCAAGGTATGATAGAATATTAGGATAGCATGAAGACTCCATCTAATGCATAACCCTTTGGAGGCTAGGTATGGAAAACAAAGCACGTCTTTTGAAATACATATCTTAATGTAGCTTAAAAGTTTTCTTATCATTGCCGTATCATTCCATCTTCAATGACATTCATGGTTGCAAGAACTAAAAGTCATTCCATGTGTTTGATCTATGTGTCTTTCTCCCTTCCACTTGTTTATTACATAGCTTAGAAGATGAAGAGTATTACCACTTGTTTATTTAAGCTACTGAGGTTGTGACCAACATGATCTTATGACTCACCAGGCATGATACAAGGCATCCTAAGTGGGATGAAAGATGTTTGATGATATGTATGTAGTCAGTACACTCCTCTGCATTAATCCTTTGCATTAATCCTTGCTTTGTATCTTGCATGTACCCTCACCGCTTGTCAGATTTGGCTACCTGCTGCCAATAGTCTCTTAGCTCTTTCCTGAAAAACCAGGTGAAGGAATTTCCTTCAATACGATTTCTTCAAGGCTATTCATATAAATTATACAGCAAAGAGAAGGAGATGTGGAATTTCACTATCAAACTCTTGAAAATACTTTGCATGTTCGAATATATCCAAACACTTAAGCTACAACTCAAAAACATTGTCAATCTTGGGAGACTCAAGAAAGATCACATCTCTAGATATTATAAACTTCTTATTCACCTCATCCTAGAGATGGTATGCTTTGGAGGTATGAGTACCCAAAGAGGATACATTTTTGACTCCTTGCGCTGAGTTTTTTTATCTGTTCCTTAGGTATGAAGGCATAATATGAGGAACCAAAAACCCTGAGATGCCTCACTGAAGGAATGTGGCCATACCACATTTCATAGGGAGTCTTGTTTCTAATAGCAAGAGTTGGACACCTATTATTTATATACACAACACATAGAACCAAAATCAGCCCAAAACCTTATGAACTTAACATGTGAACTATGCCAAGTTCATAGTGAAATTAAAACATTCCAATGAACTATGTGTTGAAAAATACAACAAGAAATTCTCAATTTGATTTTTCCTTGATTAAATTGAAAAAATTCAAATTTCCACATCAATAGACAACTTGGATGATGTTAACTTGTGTGACATGGCTTGTGTCACCTAGTTTCCTTAATAAATTCAAGTTGGAGGAGATAGGGTTCAGTTCTGCATATGTGATTGCTAACTTGTGGCAATAAAGGTCAATTATCTCAGGTGGTTGTCAGTTAAACTAGTTCTAACTTTTGGAGGAACTAGTGGAAGGTCATTTAAGCAATGGGACTTCAGTCAAACTCGGTGATCATCTAGTTAACTGGTCAATCAACCCAAAATAGTTGGGGCATGAAGAGAAGTCAAGTCCCCTAAAATTGGTGTAGATTTGAAGGTAGTTTTAATTTCTTGTAGCTCACTCAGTTGCAAGAACTTGCTATAACCATAGTGGAGGAGGTAGTTTGATTAGGAGCTTCCTGTGAAATTAGAGAGTGAATGATTGTTGGTAGCATTAATAGCCTACCAGCAATTTGTTTTGCACCACACTTCAATGTTTTGGGCATGGTTTTTGAGGCTGGATATTTTTTTTATGCTTTTTGGTCATGCACGTCCTCACTAAGTATCGTGGGAGGTCTGTAATAGTTCCTTGCATGCACATCCTCAGTAAATATCTTTTGGGATGTCTGTACTAGGTCCTTGTAAATTTCTGTTTGCCAAGGCTTAACTACTATGATCTTGGGTGCTCACAACTATTCGAAAGTTTATGGCACTATCACCACAATAAATGTATATTTTATTTTATACGAGACAAGAATTGTATATTTACCTTTGGGACACTCCAAAAATATTTTGATGCACTTTTGTGACCTTTATGACTTTATGACCTTAATTCCCATTCCATGTTCATCCATGTGGATGCACTTTATGATGTTCCACAACAACCTAATGTCCTTGTCAACTTCCTCTCATCTTCCTTGTCATGCTTTCAGGACTTGTGTATCCAACAAGAAATTTGGGAGATGAATGCAATCAAGGTAGAAAATCAAGGGGGTTTCAAGTCATTTATTTAGGGTTCCCTCTAGCATAGTCCCACCATATGATCCACCCAATCCCTAAATTAGGGTCTACTTCTATTTCAATTAATTATTAGATGATCATGGTGGGCCATAATTCCAAGTTAAATATTATGACTCTTCATATGATATTATTGGAGATACTTGAGGAGACATCCTTTTGGCTAAAGGGTTAAGGGAGGATTTTGACTTCAATATCGACCCATCAACCATATCCTCAACATTTGTCCCATCAACCATATCCTCAACGTATCTAACCCACAATCAAGAAGACAACTGAGGTGAAGCATTGGCATCCTCTCTCGCCCACGTTGTTCAACATATATATCAATCTATTATTGTGTTGTGAGAGCTTTCCATATTATATGTATCATATATCTATAATCACTTATTTCAAGCCTACTTTAAGAAATAAATGAAGAGGTGCAAGCCCTTACCATAAGGACTCCCACCAACTCCTCTTCTCATATAAAATGTTCAAACGTTAGCCCATAAATAAAACACATGCCCTTGTTTCTCTAGTTTGGAAACCATTGGATGTTTTTGACAATTAACTCCTCCCAACCACTACATTAACCATCTATTGAATGCCTTTGATTGTTATGTGTAAATTATTTTGATTGATTCCTAGAGATATGTGAAATATAATTTTGCATGACATGATACAAACACCAAATTTAACCCATGGTAGCCAAAATTTTAGCTTTACAACTCCCTCATCCAATATTAGATACTTCACTAATTATTTAATGGGTAATCTACTTAAAAATATATTAAATATTAGAAGCATTCATATTAATATAAAAAATAAGAATAGTATTTAATATTAATTTATAATAAAAGTAACTGCCAAGTTGACATATTCTCTGCCTTGGAACATGAATAGTCAGCTTGACTTAATGTCCGATGTTAGTTTTAAAACAATTAAGATAAAATTGTTTAAGAGAACTCACATAGATCTATAAGTGCTGAGATGATAAATATGATACAAAAATTTACTCAAAAGTTCACATTGTAAAAGAGGTTTTCACTCATAGTAATATGACCCCATTCCTCCCTTGATAGATCCAAGGTTAGTATATTTGTCCCAATATACATGTGTTTCTCTTTTATATTATTAAATTAGGTTGCTTCAATAATCATGTCCTTATTGTTAAGGGGAGATTTTCTCAAAGTAAGTGTTGTCATAAGTAGTGTGATAGAAGTAACAATGGGAAACTATATCTATATATTTTTTTATACATGTGAAAAAGTAATCCCTAATTTACTTATGTCCATGGTAGTGAAAATCTATTTTTTATAGTGGTAGCTCAATTATTTGTCATGTTAGTATGAGTATTGGTACCTTGTGGTCATTGTATTATGTTTAGTTGATATAGTAATAAATGGTGTAATTTAAAAATTTTAATTTAGACTACATTTACATCACAATGTGATACTCTATAATTGTACCAAAACTTATCTGTGAAGACATGACAAGTAACTAGATGTATTCAGCAAAATTTTAATGCTTATCATTGTGTCTTTGAATAATATTTATAGTGCTAGCTAAATTGGGTATTGTTGACTTACTTTTACGATTCACATAGATATCATCATAACTCGTTGGTTTTGATACTTGATTATTTGAAAATAAATGCTAGTTAAATTAGGTAGTATTGACTTAGTTTTCCAATGCTAGTTAAATTATTAACTCAGTTAATGCTATCTTAGAGAACATATGTAGTATTTCATCTTTTACATGCTCCATGTACCCATTTTGATTTCATGTTTTTTCAGAGTTATTGTAAGGTCAATGCACCCAGGTTAGTTTTGCCAAGGTTGATGTGCAAAGGTTTGATTTCATTTTTACACACTCGATGTATTCATTTTTTATTTAATATTTTTGAGGTTCATTTTTGCAGGTTAGGGTTTCCCTAAGTATGATTTCCTCATTTTAAATGAATTAAATCGAACAAGGAACCAATGTTCGATTTAAATACCAATTTATTTCCAATTGCATACACAATTGGTTCTAAATTATTCTAAAATGGCTATTCCACACTTAGATTCTCAAAGCCGCTTGTAGAAATGTGTTGATATACATCAACTCGCAATCATATTTTTGCACTAACGAATTCATCTGTCAACAATGGTGATGGCTTTGCAAGATCACTCATGACTCATTGGTTTGATACCTTAATTACTTTGGTTTTGCCAATTTGTATTCAAAAGTATATACAAGAACATAGAGGGTTTCAAGGAACAGAGAGGGTTTCTACAAGGAACAGAGGAATGAAAAAGATTGAGAAATGTTTGTAGATTCACGAAGATGGTGACAGTGCCACACCAATGTCACTTTGTTTCTGTTGTGCTAAGAGATGGCTATAGAATTACCTCGATTTGTTCCAAAGGGATTCTCGAGACAGCACGAGAAATTGGGCTTTTAGGAGGAATTTATAGAACGGAATCCAACGGTGGGCCTAGCAGAACTACTCCATTCCCTACCTGATTCCTGCCACGACTTTCCATTATGAATCCACTGGAAAATGGTGCTGCATCTTCATCAACCAAACCTTCCTCCTCATCATCAACCAAACCTTCCTCCTCGTTTTCCCCATTGCAATGGAGGGTTTGTCGAGAAAATGGAGAGACAAACACCAATGTTTGAGAGTCACGAGACTAGGGTTTCTGTGATGGGCATTAAGGGCATGAGGCCCAACGACAACAAAGTACATGCTCATTTATTCATGGGTGGTGGGAGATAGATATTAAGACCCTCATTCTTATGAAAAGTGGGAGACATGGGCGGGAAACAACAGGAAACAACGGGCTAGGCCATATTAAAATGGAAACAAGACGGCTGAAACCACCGAAACTGTTTTGGTGTAGAGGCCAAAAATCTTTTTGGCGCTAAATTGTTTTAGTTTTTATATGTTCGGGCTTTCACTGTTATTTTGAAAAGGAACTCGAAGCTGAGCTAGAAGTTTCAAGGAAGACAGCAAAGGGTTTATTTTCCACAGGTATTTTCCTTTCAACTTGATGTATTTCCCTTGCAAAGATGTTGGCATTGGTATTATTTTCCTTGCGTAGCTATATTCATTGGTATAGCTGTAGGAATTGGGATTATTTTCATGGTATAGATGTAGGAATTGGGATTATTTTCCAGGTATATTTGGGTTTGTGAGTATAATTTAACGTGTTTTCCAACTAGGGAAAGTACTTTTGAATTATACTAGTGCATGAACATGGAACCCCAACCTAATTTGAATTAATTGGTCTCTAGAAAAGTCTATATATTGCATTCATGTTCATCAATAACATATTATTAGATTTCATTAGAAATCTGAATTGTCTCTCTCGTTCATTAGTTAATTTCTTAGTGGTTTTATTCTCTCTTGTTTCTTGTTTTGCAAGTACCTATCTAGTATTTGTTTCACACTTATACCTTTCTATTATAGTTTTATCTTCACTAAGAAACTCATCTTCGTACCATTTCCCAAAGTCTTGCATTATTGTGATTTGAATCTATTCTCCTTCAAGGAAGTTTTGTTCAAGAATGCTTATTTTTATTTTTCTTATGTAATTCACTCTTGGAACCATTTCCAAGAAGCTCATATGAATTGATTATCGCAACCTTAGACAAATCAAATAATGATTTGTTACTAGCTGTATCTATCCTTTTAGCATGGCGTATTTTTATGGAGGTGATTTTCCTCATTTTATTTGTAGATAATATTTGTTTCTTAACCTCTCAGCAAATCTTTATCTTTGAAATTAATCATTGGTATCATTAGGTCTTTGTAGAAATTGCTTCTGAATTTCAGATAGATTTTCTAGAAACAATGCATTCAATTCTAATAGTATTTCTCTCTCTTCGATTATCCTTTCATTATCTATCACGTAGCTTTAGAGTATTACTTTTAGGATCCTCACTATTTCTGCAAGATTTAGGAGTGTTTCTACTTTAGGATCCTCACCATTTCTGCAAGATTTAGGGGTTTTTCTACATTCATCCTTCTTGATATTCCTCACATTTGACACGATTGGTTTCTTCAAGAGGACATTGTACAATATTGGGTTTTTCTTGCGATGTTGGTTCCACTTTTTCACTCAATTATATTTTCTTTTTAGTGTTGTAATGCAAAAAATTCAATAATTAGTTGTAAATTAGCATCACAATTTAAATTAATAATGGAGTATAACCTTTTATCTACAATTGTGTCTTATAACATGATAGTGTTGCACCCTAACGCAACATACAACATTGTAACAATCCTAGTTCCTTTGGGTGTGTTTTGAAAAATGAGGTCATCCTTTTATGAAAATGCACTCCCCATTGGCTCATTGCTATATAATTCAACTTCTATGCAATAAATGGCCACATTGTGTCACTTGATATCTACCATTCTAGGAGATGCACTGTGATGATCTTTTGCTTGGATATGTGATCATGTGTCTGGCACTAGACTCTAATTCTTTAGCATGAAATAGGTCCATATCACACACAACTTGCTTTTACTAGCAAGATAAAATCACATATAATATGGAAAATTTCTTTATCAACAATATAGGGAATGGTCCTTGTAAGTCCAATCACAAATTTTGTAATCTATTGCTCAAAGTCAGTATTCTGTCTACAAGTTTGGTTCTTCTTGAATCCCCTTTACTAGGAACATTCATATCATCCAAATTAGTATAACCCTCAGCTACTTCTCGAGATTCGACAGGATTTTATGTGAGGAGAATACTTTCAAAATGATCTGTCCCATCCAAAACCGTAGCATCCTTCTCCATGACACACACATGGTCTCCAAGTGGGACATGCAGTGACAAATATTCAGTCTTTGATGTCACATCAATTTCTATAAGGTCAAGATTTTTCTAGGGTATCATATTCTGGTCCCTTAGCAAGTTCAAGCCTCTTCAATGGATTATCCAAGGAAAGTTGTTGATTGAACACATCCTTGTCTTCTAGAAGAGATTCATTCATACTTAAACAAAGGGATATATTGTAACTTTTTCTAAGTTCCTGATTACTGGAGTCCAGGGAAAATCAGGTGCTTAAACAAGGAGATATATTATATCCCTCCGTAACCTCAAGGATCCTCAATGGAGTATCAAATTGGGAAGGTTCTTGCTTTCTCACCACAATCTGTATATTTTCTCCAACTTTGAAATTTTGGGTCTCTCTAGCTTCTTGGCCATTGTTTCCCTCAATTTTGGTAGGGTCAATGAATCACTCATGTTTTCCGTTGTTGTCCATATCAAACAATTGTTCTCTAATTGGACTTGCATCAATTATGCCATCAACAATAGAAATGTTTTCTTGGCATGCTCCATATTCAACTTCATTGTTTTCCACAGCTATATTATATCCCTCTATAACCTCAGGGGTCTTCAAAGGATTACCCAATTGGTAAAGTTCCTACTTGCAGGCAGCTTCTCTAACAATCTCTGAGATATTTTCTTTAAGAGAATCAACTATACCTTAACAAAATAATGCATCATTACTCTCCATAACCTTGGGCATATCTAATGGATCACTAATGTCCAATCCAAACAAAGAATTCAAGCAAGGAGATGCACTTGATATCACATGAGTCACTTGATATCTACCACTCTAGGAGATGCACTGAGATGATCTTTTGCTTGGATATGTGATCATGTGTTTGGCACTAGACTCTAGTTCGTTAGCATGAAATAAGTCCTAGAGGGGTGTTATGGAAATATGATTGATTCTCCTCTGAACATCTCAAATCTCCACAAATCTGCACATAGGTATAATACCAAGCCATGATATTTGTAACTTGGGTCTTTGAGAAGTATGAGGCATGAAATTGGCATTATTTGGTTTAATCCCACACCAACATTTACTCATGAATTGGTGAGACCAGAGCTCATGGGAATTCACTGCATTGGCATTCATTTGAATTCACTTATTCCATGTGTGGTTAACTATATTGGAGGGTTAAACATAATTCTAGGTTTTTATACCCTCTTTGCCACCAATACTCTACATTATTTTATGTCTTTTCATTTTCCAAGCATATTTTAGGTTTCTTTATTGCATATTGGTGCTCTTCTAAAGCAGCACACCTTTATGTATATGGATACATAAAGCTAGTGGTTCACCATGTGGTCTTAAGTGGAGATTACCCATACTCTAACAATTAATCAATGCTCAAGCACAAATTTAGTGGCTGGGTTGCGTTTCATGGAGTAAAAACACTTATAAATGTGGAGAAAACACATCATTACTATAAATACAGAGGAAACCCATATTTTTTCTTGAAGAATAATACCTGAACAAGGGAACAAATTAGTATTGTCTTAAGAATTGATTTTATTTTGAACAGTCTCCTCAGTTGTGACTGCTTTTTCAAGAACAGATTCATCCATACCTGAACAAGGAATACATCATTACTGTTGGTAAGGTTGGGCTTGTTTAATGGAGTATTGAAATCATTATAGCAAAGGGAACACACCATTAATATTAATACTAGGGGAACTAGAACAGAGTCAAGGCATTCTTGAACTAGCGAACACATCAATACTGCCTTCAAAACTGTTTGAAGAATCAACAATTTCCTAAGTCATGTCTGGTTCTATTTCTTTATAATTACATGAACAACTTAATTTCTTCTTTGAAGTATCACCCTCCATTTGTGTGTAGACATGAATCCAATCAACCTTGTAATGAGATGACTCACCTACATGCTAGGAAACACTAGGCTTTGGCTCATACATACTAGAGACACTGTCCACTTTCAAACCATACAATTCATCAAGACCATAAAACTGTTTGTCATTGTCTGGACTCTGAATAATGAAATTTGTCTTCATGAACTTCATCCTCAATAGTTGAGTTATGAGGTTGCAGACCAACATTTGAAACTCAAATATTCTCATAAGATTCTTGAGGTTCATCGTATGATGAATGAATTAGTTGATGATCTACAAATTTCAAAGAAACTGCATTAGAGAACATGGGACAACCATCATTTTGGCTACAGTTATAATTCTTATGTGATTTTCGTTGTTCATCATCGTGAGTTTAAATTTTGTAAACTTGTTCAATTTGCTTTTCTTTTTCAACTACATGATCTTGATATCTTTCAATTGCATCTGAATTCTTAAACCCATACTCGTGAGTTTCATTATCAACAAGTGAGATGGGTTTTCATGAACAAAAGTACGTGAAATTTATTGTATGGTGCATTCTTCACCATCTCGAACTTCATTGGATGATGCCTCCTTTCTAAATAACAATTCTTTCTTGTCAATGAAAAATTGTCTCCTTTCTAATTAAGACAAGAAAAGGAATTTTCTTTATGTATCCCATGGAGTATAACCTTTTATATGCAATTGTGTCTTATAACATGATAGTGTTGCACCCTAACCCAACATACAAAATTGTAACAATCCTAGTTCCTTTGGGTGTGTTTTGAGAAATGAGGTCATCCTTTTATGAAAATGCATGCCCCGTTGGCTCATTGTTATATATTTCAACTTCTGTGCAATAAATGGCCACGTTGAGTCACTTGATATCCACCATTCTAGGAGATGCGCTAGGATGATATTTTGCTTGGATATGTGATCATGTGTTTGGCACTAGACTCTAATTCGTTAGCATGAAATAGGTTCTAGAGGGGTGTTATGGAAATATGATTGATTCTCCTCTGAACATCTCGAATCTCCACAAATATGTGCATAGGTATAATACCAAGCCATGATATTTGTAGCTTGGGTCTTTGAGAAGTATGAGGCATGAAATTGGCATTATTTGGTTTAATCCCACACCAACATTTACTCATGAATTGATGAAACTAGAGCTCATGGGCATTCACTGCATTGTCATTCATTTGAATTCACTTATTCCATGTGTGGTTAACTATATTGGAGGGTTAAACATAATTCTGAGTTTTTATACCCTCTCTGTTACCAATACTCTACATTATTTTATGTCTTTTCATTTTCCAAGAATATTTCAGGGTTCTTTATTGCATATTGGTGCTCTTCTAAGGTAGCACACCATATCGCTTCATCTACCATAATAATTCTTTGGACTCCGATTAGTAGTTTCCATGCATGCTTAATATGCTTCATATGCATTGCTTCTTCAAATGTTGATTTCACAATTTAATATGAACTGGTGATAATTTATTTAAATATTTTATATACAAAATGATGCTTGTTTGTTAGGAACACTGTTTATTTTTTGAGCACCATGTATGGAAGCTCGTTCGTTTCAATCCATAATTGTAGAGAGTCAACCAACTAGACTTTCATTTAATTTTCTAAAATCTCTCACTTTAATCCAACTTTTGAATGTTGTTATATAAATGATCGAACAGACACTAACTATGGCAGAAAACTATATTGAGGCATTATCTGGGCAGTGAATCATCCCTGAGACATTATCTGAGGCATTGGCCTATCTCTAAGGCATTATCTATAGCAACACATTAAATCTGAGGCTTCACTGTGGCAGCAATATGTCTATGAAGCAATTCTAAGATAGAAAGATACCTCTGAGGCACTGTTGATAACAATAGATCATCCCTGAGGTATCAATTGTGGCAGTGAACCACCTATAAGGGATTGTTTGTGGCAACGAATCACCCCTAAGGTTTTTATGTGGCAGAAAATCATCTTGAGGTATGGTTTGGGGTTTTGAGGCAAGCAAGGTTTGGTTTGGAGTTGATTGTGGCTAAAATGAGATAGTAAAGTAATGTTTATAGGCAGCAAGGAGATATTCTACAGAGATTACTTTGCATTATGTGACAACAATTTAAGACAATGCATTACCCTTTGTAATATAATCTAGAGAAATCCTCAATAAAATTAGTATGACATGCATAGAAGTTTAAACCAACATATTTTAGAATAATTTTATGTGTCATATATTTCAACATTTATTTATGTAAATATCCTAACTAGTGTCCACAAACTTTTCTTCGCAGATTTCTATTACATTATTCTATAGAAAATGGTAGACCAGGTATTTATGTTGCTTTTGGTATTTGTATTATTTATGTTGTTGATTTAGTTATAGGTTGGATTTGTTTTTAGAAATAACTTTAAAATGATACTTCAAAAGTTTGTTTGTGACTAGTTAAATGCTTGTTGGAACACTCTGATAAGCTTGCCTCAAAGTTTTGGATAGATCTTCAATGCTCACTCAACACATATTTGCCATTACCGATTCTATTTTCTTATCAGTTTTTTGATCTAGGTTTTCTTACTTTTATGTTATTATGTGTTTTTTTAAGAATATACCCATGGGTGTTACCAATGCTACTATGGGGGATTCAATGATATTCAATACTTTTATGGAAATGTTAACAAATGCACGAGGGCAAGGCACTGCTATGATGATGCATGAGGTAAGCTTGAATATTGTCTTTTATATGTTCAATTATCTTATATTCCTTATTATATTATGTTGATTTATGTTTGTGGAATGCAGGAAATCGCTAAAGTCATTCCAACCCCTATAACACCTCATAAAACATCTAAGGTAATGATAGTGGTAAAACTTGATCAATATTTTTGTGCATTTAGTTAACTTATTTCACTATATATATTTATTAATATTTGTGTTTTTACTAAGCGTGCATTTTGTTGGCATGCAAGATTCATTTATGCCCCTCAATACAACCAATGTTGGCATGCAGGGATCATTAATGCCCCCATATACATCTAATGTTATGGAAGATTTAAGATTCAACCATTTATTTATGTGAGTTTGATTATGTTATTTGTTGAGAAATCTAGGGCATATATTTAATAAAGTTTTTGCACAACGACTCCATGATTTATGAGGTGTTACGGAGAGCTACATCATGCCTTCAAATGGATCACCCCATCCATTTTTTTCTTCTTGTACATACAATACTATTTTAACAAGTAACCCAAGCAATATATTATTCCAAAACATGATGTCATGTTACTTTTTTAGGGTTTTTATGTAATCAAGAGGCCTTTTTAGGGTTTCTTAAATTCAAACCTTAGATCATACTCTTTTCCCTTTATGTCATTCTAGAGTTTATCCCATGCCCTAGAAATCAAATCATAGGGAACAAATACCTTAAGGTTAAGGTTTCTAAATACTAGGGTATTTCTTAAAATATAAACCCATAAATTCAACCCTACTACTCTTATGATGGACCCTTTAAAAGAAAATTATTATACATACCTCATGGACACCTATCTGTACTGATTAGTATTTTGGTTGCCATGATTATTTGCAACTTTACTATAGATTTCATTGATCATTTCCCACCTTCATGACCTTCTTTTAATGAGTCTTCCGAGATATTGTCATTCTATAATGGGACTTGCTTCTTCATGTGTTCATGAAACCCATGCCTCAGTCATAACAAAAATAATCTTCTTTTTCCTTTTTTACATAAATTACATAGAATTGTGATTAGATATGTCATTATGAAGACCGAACCTAGTTACATATTTCAAAATTATTCATCTGTTATTCCATCTTATTATTTATATTTTTGCCTTGCAGGATGTTTCTAGGGTGACTACAACAAGTATACAATCTGTTGGTATAGAGGGTCATGTTATGCCATCTACACCTAGACCAGAACCCCATAACATGCCCTCTACATCAAATGTGGGTCTAGTCAGCATTCTACCACCAGGACCAGAACAAGTTTCTTTGAGGAGTCTTATAGACTCACAAACAAGAATGTTAAGGCTCCTACTAGATATTCATACAAATGTTCAAATCAGACAAGAAATAATTGAACAAATTCAGTTATGGGAAATGTCATTGTTGGAGAGTGTAGCTCCTGCAAGAGATCAACAGGTAATTTTTTTTTTTTTTATAATTTCATTTGTTATGTTTAGGATCATTATTTTAGAAATGAAAAATAGTTTCATATTTTGGTTGGGTTCTTAATAGTTCTACAATTTCATTGTAAATGCAGGAAGTAAGTGACACAGCGCCTAATGTATCTATAAGGGAACCTTCCTCAATCCACAAGACTACAACAATATCATCGATGACCACAAAAGGAATGCAAGAAGTTACAATCTTGCTCACTTCAGAAGGAAATGTCTTGAATGATGAAACAGGGCTGAAATTTTATCACTTTATTTTCGTCATGCAGAACAATTATTTGGAAATACCATCCAAATGGATTGGAGGAAACAAGCCAATGCCAAAAAAGAGGAACTATTTAAAGATGTAGTAATAGCATTTGGTAATCCTGGATTTGATAAGGAACTTATTTTATAGATTGCAAGTAAATACATCCACTCAAAGAAGTCCAATTTAAGGACAAAGTTGACAAAAAACTTGATGTATCCATGTCCATCTTGGATCACAGACCAAGTGACGTGGGATGAACTTATGAAAGATGCCAAGTTTAAGAGGAAAGTCCTCATAAATCCAACTATACGCCATCTACACAAGGAGGAGCTAAGAGATGCCTACGAGATACAAGAAAAGAAACCCAAGCTAGGGTGTCAAAAATTGGATCTCACAAATTAGGCTATGGTGGATATAATAGTATTCGTGGCGGTATGGTAAGTGACATTTCCATCTATTATATTTTCTATTTTAGGCAAAGTAACCATGGTCACATTGAGTTAATTGTATATTATTAGTTATTTTACCTTATAGATATGATTATCTTTGTTAATGTAGGTTCACCAGTTTCAAAAGGAAGCCTTAGAGGAAGACCTAAAATATGCTTTATTACATGGTTCCCAAGGTCTTCACCAACACATGATGAATCGAGGGGAAAAATTAATTACTGGTTATGGATCCAAGGTTAGTTGTTTATAATATTATATGAATAATGCAATAAATCAATTGGAGGTTTTAATGTTATTATAACAAGTTAAAGTGTGTTGTCTATAGGAATCAAGTGAAACATCTGGGAGTGAGCATGGGGAGGAGATACAAGCACATGATGTTTTGCTTGTTGCACAAAATCATCCAATAGTCATTCCTGAACCTTGGCAGGAAACCATTGTTGAATTTTAGTGAATGGGAGACAGAAATAATGAGGAGGGTGTTCAATGTGATGAGCATTACACACCCACAATTAATGTAGCGCCTCCCAAAAAGAGGACAAAAAGGATTGATATGTGTTAAATTTTAATAACTTGAACATGCATCGCTCTAGCTTCTAAGGAGTGCACTAGGTTGTGAGGGTCCAAACATAAACTAATTATGTGTGCAACAAAACAAATTTTGAACATACTTTGTTTTTTGATGAGTACTTACATATTATGGGCATCACTAAGACTGTTGCAGGTCCTAACTTGTATTATTT
>APFE030973104.1:23933-36743 GCA_000404065.3 Pinus taeda
AAAAAAAAATGTAAAGGGGGTATACCCTAAAACAAAAATCAAAGGGTAAAAAGAATAAAATAGTAAAAGAAGTGAAAGGAATGAACCCCAAACAAAATAGACCAGGAAAGTGTGCAAGCCCAAATGCAACTACTATTTCATTTTCTGTAATAAGTGATTGTGTGCAGCTTGTTAAATTTTTACCAAAATTTATGGAGAGTCAAACTGTTTAAACTTGGCTCATTCATTTTCCAATTTCATGTTGTAGAATAGAGAATAAAATCTAACCAAACTGTTTAATCTTGGAAGATGAGTAGATAGGTAGAGTAAATAGAAAGGAGCTCAACAATTTAATCTGAGCCCTTGGATGTAATAACTGCAGGCTTAGGTAGGCTTGCCATGTAAAAGAAAAGGATGATTTGATAAGGGTTTTCCAGTCTAAGTGCACCCAAATAAAGAAGAAAAAATGTCAGGCTAAAGTAGATAGGGTAGGTAGATGGTGTTGCAGAATGATACTTGTGATGAAAAAATGTTTCTAAATGTGTTAAATTTTACTTTTATCACAAGTGCAAGGTAGATATTTCACTTGATGCAGTTCAAGCAAGGCAAGGTTAAATAACTAACTTCAATTCACATTTTTCCCTAAATACTTCACTAATTTCCCCTAAGTATTAAGGTCTTTGAAAATCAAAGGGGCTCAGAGCGTTTCTCTGACTTCTGGAGGGATCGGACCCTCGGACCAATGATCTAAAAGCCTAATTACTCAAAATTATCCATTAGTCATTCATTTGATTTCATAAAGTTTGCCTAAGTGAAAAACCTTTTTTGCTTAGGAAATGCATAATATCACCTGAAAACCCATTTTCCCACTTTAGCCTAAGTTTAATGTAAATATTTAACATTTACTTAGCGCTCATTATCGTTTTATTTCATATTAACTTTAACTATTATTATATAACTCCCAAAGAAATTTTAACCCTTCCCGTATTAATGTAATTATATGTAAATCCCTGTTTTTTAATATATTCCCGCCCCAGTTAATTATAACCATAAAATGTTGCTTAATAGGAATTAATAAATTTATCTGAAATTTATTAATAACCTTCCCCACTCCAAAAAATATGGGATTAATTAACCATTTGGGTTAATTAATAACCATCCCCAACCAATCAAAATGCCCCCGATATGATTAAAACTTTGTTTATTATGTCCGGCACACTGCATTAAATCCCCACCATGTCCCACGCCCGTCCACCATCTGATCAATTCACTTTTATATAATGGATGATAACAATATTGCGACCCCCTTGGTGACTGCGCTTTAACTCGTGATCACCAGGCAGTTTTCCGTCGTACCTTCACCACGCGTCGTGCTGCCAGCATGCTCGGTCACCCCTGGCCCAAAACTCCCCGACCTCAAAAGCGGTGCGATGCAAACAACTTACCACCCTCCACATAATGACAAAGCGTCCCATCATGCTTATGTGATCCACCTGATAAAGCCAAAAAGACTCACCAACCTTATTTTTGTTAAATAGAACTAACTAAATGTCATTTTCACTATTATTCTCTGCAAACTATGCTCCCATGCAAAATAACGTCCAATCGACTATTCGAGCATTCAGCCCACCACTCGGCCGAGAAAATCTAGCATTGTGCTCTGTGGCCCGTCATTCAACTTGCAATTACACAATTTACGACCTTAATCCAAGTATTTACCCAATTTACTCTACAACCCTACAATTTCAGTTTTCCACTAAGAATTTTACCAGGGAAGGCCAAATTTAAACTTAAAATTAGTCTATAGCTGCCATAAAAAGACCCCAAACCTGATATTTAGTTTGTTTTCCCATAGAGAGCCTGAAGTCCATTTTGAATAGACAAGAACCAAATATGGAAGCCCCTATAGCCCTAAATGTCACGCCCATGAATGCACCTCACAGAGACTTATATTATCTACCATTGGACAACAAAGAGTTTTAGATAAAAGACCTATCTGGTGATAGTAACCATCCCCAAATCTTCTGCCAAATCAGAGATAGTCATCTGAATAAGTCTAACATTTTTCGACTGTGGGAATCTAACCTTCCCATGTATTTCCTCCCCTTAGTCCATGTTTTCCCAGAGATAATTCATCATTGTTGTGCCAACTATGAACCTATCCATATAGCAGTTATGTCCCCATCCCAAACTGTCCTTTTCCCATCACTACCAAATCTATCAATGAAATGATATATTTCCACTCCACTTAGCCCCTTGCTCCTCTTTCCCTGGGATATCTACTTGAAAAAGTCCCTCAGTTATCTCAATCAGAATAAACCGCATTGCTCAAACCTTCATGTTACCAAGCTACCAGCCCGAAGGCCCACCTCCATATCTGCAGACTTATTTCACTGAAACTGGTAGACTCATTGTTGACATGATATCCCTAATCATGGGATTTAATTCTAGTGAATTTGTTGATGATATTACCCTAATGTTACTATCAATCTTAACTCTAAGCCAACCCTCTGCTATCAAATATGACTATACCACATTCATTGCCAATAAAATCCATGATCAGTTCATGAATTTGGAAAGAGAAGGAGTTTTCAAATACACATATTTTATATACCATCTTTTATTATATCATCTACCACACAACTTTTCTTTCCCCATCAGGAAATTGGACTCCAAAGGAAATCAAAGGTCTGTGATCTTTTGGAGTTCATTTTTCATAAAACCCTGGAGTCCCCTTACACCTATAATGAGTTCATTGATTTATTTGTACATCCAGCAACCTCTCTGTTGATAGGAGTTTCCCCTCCTAGGATCAGTTGTGACCTGAAGAAAATTCTCTGGCTTTGAAAGCAATACAGGATAGGTGACTGGTACCTGTACAAAAATCACACAGAAATCAGAATGTATGGGTGTGAGCTTTGCCCTTTCAAGTTACCAAAATATGTGCCCATGAAATTATTTGCACTAGATTATTTCAGACAGATCATCAATGCAGATTTAGTCCATTTTTGTGTTGCAAAGAAGAATGCCCAGTTAAGAATAAAAAACCAGCTAGGCCCTTTTGTCATCAATTCTAGAGATGCATAGCAAGAAGCTGAAAGGATTTTAGAAGACTGCCTTGAATTAAGAAAAAGTTTTTGGTGGGTGCCATATGACCCTAACAGTTTCATATGTCACAGAAGAATAAAGAATAGGTTATCCCCCTATATCCACCATAGGATCCCAGATATTGAGAATTTTGTAAACTTGGATGAATGGGTAGAAGAGACCCTAATAGAAGATATTAGTGAATAGGAAAAAATGGAAAATTCTATGAGAGATCTTGAAAAGACCCTTGGCTTGGACTCTTTTGGACAGGTACCATTCAAGCAGACTCAAAGACCAGAAATTGGTACATCCTCTGTAGGAACTTCTCAACAACCTCCACAGGAAGCCAACATATCAACAACAAGGACTTCCAAAGGCAAACAAATAGAGACCACAGAGCAGCCTACAATAATAGATCAGCCGGGAATGTCCAAAGAACAGATTCATTACAAATTCCTCCAGCCCAAACTAAAGCAGTAGAAATTCCAGCATTGCAAACTGCTCTAAATGAGGAATGAGATAAAAAAAGAGACAAAGAAACCACCACACCTATCAGTGGACCCACAGGGGAGCCTGGATCAAGAGGCAAAGAATGAACCCTCTGTGAAAAGAGGAAATAATTGAAGAAACTGTAGACATCCTGAGAGAAGAAAGAGCTAGCCAACAAACTTTTACAGTGGGAGGAACATATGCTAGCTCACAGATGCAAGAGTCAGAAAGACAACACAGTACAAAAGTTTCATCCCTTAGGCCACAAAGCAAACAGGCCTCATACATCAAGAAGACCTTCACAGAGATAAAAGCCACAAATGGTCCTGTAAGTCTTCAAATCTACAGTCAGTATTTGAAAATGGCCCCCACAAACCAGCAGAGATTAATGTCAGCCTATGACATTAAAGAAGGCTAAATGTTGATGAGTTGCTTTAAGCCAAAGGCGCAGCAACTCTAATCAACAACAGATTACATTATAACCTACTTGGAGGTCCTAGCCAAAGATATTCATCCTATGTACCAAATTGAGCTCCACAAGCAAACTAGGGAAATAGTTTTTTCTACATTGACTGACAAACCAATGCTAGCCCACAAGTTACAAAATTCCTTGGATAATACAACTGCTCAATTAAATTTGGAGAAAGCCTCTTCTCTGGCCAAGGATAACATAATCAAATCATTGGAAGAGATCATCATTGGATTGGGAAATGATCCCAAATATGCTAAAGGCATAAAGTCACTAATCAAGAAAAAGGAAGAGGACATTGCTGCCCTAAGGAAACAACTGAAACTACCTCCTTCAAGGCATCCACAAACTGCAGAAGTTATACAACATAAATTTGAAGAGGACATGATGGATCTTCTCTTGAAACTTAATGAAAGATTGAATGATACAGAGCAGGTATTAGAAAAAGTACTGAAATAAAAGCAAGGAGAGTAAACCTCTCAGCCTCCTGAGGTAATCTCCATAGTCTCAACTGCAATTCCTTTTACACTTGGAGAAACAATAGCTCCAAATGTCCCAGCAGTCTCAGCATAGGTAATTACAAGTACAATTGCAACAAGTACATCAACAGTAGGTACAATACTAATATGAGCATAGAAGAATTGATAAAGGCCATGGAAGAATTGAGATTACAAGTTATAGAGTTGAAACAAGTGAAGGAGCAATTGGCTAAAGCAGAGAGAAATTATGATATCTCCAAAATAAGTGTTGTGGAAAAAACTTAAAGCCTTAGAAAGTAAAGTAAAAAAATTAGAAAAAGAGCTCACCTTTGATAAGCCCTTGGCAGTGATCAGGAAAATCCTTTGGGCTAATATCATTCAGACTATAAATGAAATATGGCCATCTATCCAAGTGATCTATGAAAAAATCGACTTAGTAAAAACAACCCATGGAGCAATTCAGCGAACAAGAGCAAAGTTAGGTAAAATGCCAGAGAAAGCCAATCGACTTATACATTTTTTGAATAACAGAAACAGAGAACAACTGGAAGAACTTGGCATCTCAAACATGATAGATACCATTTTGGAAATCAAAAGGGTTCCAACCAAGAGAGCTTTGATGCAGAACTTAGAAAGAAGGTGCCAGGATATGCAAGTAGAAATCAATTCTTTTATGAAGAAGTTCACAGTTTTGCAGAGTAAAGGGCTACTAAGTCCTTTGGTCATTAATGATAAATTGATGAAATACATTGATTATGTAGATAAATTGAATAAGTATTCTAGTAATCAAGCTAGCTCATCAACAAGTGCATCAAGAGTGAAATCACTCCCCATGGGCCGAGTTCTCTATGACAACTTAGAGAACTTATTTTATATTGAACATGAGGTAAAGAATTTATTCACCATCCATCCTAACTTTTTCAGATATACAAAGACTGATGAAACTCTCAGGAAACTTCAGAAGCACAAATTTCCAGAGCAGAAATGGTTGGAAGATATGTTAGAAATTTTGTAAATTTTATCTTTGGTAAAAGGTAAATTTTAGGCTATTTACCATGATTAGATGAATAAAGGTGAACAAGGGGTCAAAACAGGCCGAAGAATATCAGAGCAAGTAAAGAGAATCAGTCAAACAGGTTAGCCAGCACGAAGTTACTAAAGAAGATAGTAGCAAGCCAAATAAAAGGACTTGCCTCCATCACACTCAACACAAATAGGAACAACACAACATCAGTTTGCTTTTCTCCTATCTTCGAGACTAGTTGTCTCTATTTTCTTGTAAAAATGATTAGTTATCACTAGAATATATCTCACTCTGTTATGAGATATTTTTTGTAAAATATTTTGTATAAATATTCCCTCAATTGGAGTATTGAGGGTGGATTCATATACATTGCTGTAATACAGGTTTTTTGGAATAAAGTGCTGATTGGATCAAATTTTTGTATGGCTTGTTGGACAAAGAATTAATGCATGGGACTTTTCACAGATTTCTTGAATCAAACACCAGGTCAATAAGTCCTTTATACCTTATGTTTTAAAGTTTTCCTTGTTTATTATATCATCTTTGTTTCATATCTGAATGATAAACAAAAAAGAGTAATTCAAAATATGCTTTATTGCACTCTGTCTTCAAAAGTTATCATTTTCTATGTTTTATTTTGAATTAGAATAAACAGTGAAATCTTAATTGCTCCTGTTTTCTAATTTTGCCACTTTGATTATTTATTAAAGAATAATTAACTGCTCTTTATTAGTAATCATTCACGTTCCCTCTTCAAACAGATTGAAGGATTCTTAACTGCCCTTCACCTATTTTGAAAATATTCCATTTATTTTAAGTCTTTATTTGTTCCCTGTTTGACCATATTTCCCTATGAAACCATCCTTTGTTAAGAAACCAAGTCTAGTAAAGCCATCTTACTTGACTCCATTAGCCCAATGGCCTAAACTAATCAGTCCTACACCTCTGCTATTGAATCTTACCACCCAAACTCAAACAAAACTCCCAAACTTCACAACTAGCATAATATCTTTAAAGAACAAAGCTAAAATTTAAAGAGAGAGCCCTCTCTAGATGCAGGTTGGCTAGAATTTGTGTCTAAAAGATTGGTTTGTGGTTACCTCGGCCTCCTTTCCCTTTCTTACAAATTTTGGGAAAACCTGAGTGATAACAGATGCTATGACCTCATGCATGAAAACAACCATTACTTCAGTATACACATTGCCTCATGAAACTATCCACATGCATAAGCAATGCCTAATCAATTATACATATGCATAACTACATGTAGACAACTATAAGCTATCAATTCTTATTATCAAACTACAAGACTGATGCATGTAATCAAATAACCGAGAATGCAACCCAACGTACCAGGATGTAATCAAGCTACGCATAATTGTATAACCAGTCATATGCTCATTATGATGCATTTCATAAAACTATCATCATGTTTTTCGTGATAAACTTACTACTACCATGATCAATATGATGTAGTGCAACAAGAAAATGGAACACAAATGTAAGAGCCACACGTGCAATTGACACACATGCATGACCAATAGATTCACCCTATGTGTAGCTTCTGATATGACCCAAAGAGGGCGTAACCATGCTCTGATACCAATCTATAACACCCCTTCTAAGTTCCACCCAAAGTAACCATGCCAACCGGAGAAAACATGAGGAGAGATGCTACTACAATCAAATTTGACCTCCTACATCACCTTAAGGAAGTGGAATCGACAAAACATCACATACAGCCATGCAGCATCATCAACAAAACCCTCTAGAGACAAGTTAGCCACTAAGACAACATGTCCCTAGGTCCCGTTACTATTCTGCTATTCTTAGTCCATAGTCATTCTCATGCTATGGGCAAGGGAGTAACCGAAAATCCAAAGCCACTATCACAAGCTTGCTTTTCAGTGACTGTGGACCAAAATTTCTAGTTCTATGCCAGTGACCCGAAGATTTGAGCCACTTTTCTAGCCTAGAATCCTAGTCTCTACCCAAAACTTGTTGTAACTTCTAGAATTCATTAAAAACATGATAAAAGTGTTGATAAATAAAAGAATAACCCTCGCGACTAGGCTTAAGAATCCCCAACCGAGACTGACATTATGTCAAGAACTTGGTATCAATGCAACCTATAGGTCTACGATACAAGGCATAGCATGAACAACTGAAACAACTTATGAAACATAACCAGAAGGATCACCTCCTTCTCCATTGAACTAATACATCATCAATTAGTTCTTGCATCCATCCATTTAACAGTTGCAAGTAAATATACTAAATAACTATGAAATAAACCACTCATTCCACCATGCTTATAACAAAAAAAACCATATAAATATTAGAGATATGACAGTCATTAAATCCACATATAAATCAACGAAAAAGTAAAGGAACTTAGCTTTTATTAATCATAGGAAAATCTGAACAGGTTCGGGACTTCCACATACCACGTGACCATAGAAATGGTCGAACCAAATCTCTCTTTCAGTGAGTCACCCCATGCCATATTCCAATCATGAACTTGGGATCTCATAGAACAGCCAATCCAATAAAAACCAAGTGAATCCATAGGTGAAATCACCTCCACCCTCATCAAATTGTGATCACACCAAAACTGGTGCTCCGATTATAACCCAACCAAACTTGGTATTCCATGTGCAATCCATCATTATCCTTGAGGAATTTTTTGTCTCCTTGTCTCTCAGGCTTTACCATGATCCAAACTTGGATCAGTAGGACCTAAACTGAGACTACTACTTTAGGCTTTACCATGTATCCTGCAAAATTAGGTCAAGGGATTCCTAGGCCTTTTTGAATGAACCTTGAGACCACCTCCACCCTCGATTCTAAAATCCATCGGAAATTCCGAATCTCAAACCGAAAGAAACATCCAAGCATACCATGGCATTTGGAAAAATGCCTAGCTAGGCTGAAATCCACTACCATAACCTGGCAAAACCATGCCACCGAGAACAAGAGAACCATACACCAACATGCAAAGCCATGCATTTCCAAACCAGCTAGGAGTCACACATGCAAAAGGTTACCTGCAAGTATTCTTGTTGAATCTCATTGATGCTAGTTTCCTTTCCTTGATCCTTGCTTGCTTTTCCTTTCCTTGTTCCAAACTAGACTGCTCCAAGAAAACTCCAAGTGACCAAGAGAGTGAGAGAGAAAGAGGATAATGAGAGAGCTCCCAGTTTGAACTCAAGAAAGCCGTGAACTGATACTCAGAAGCCTTTTTATGCACTAGGCCTTTATTTTGTTCATTTTCCATTGTTTTTCTTCAATTTCCTCTTGACATGCAACCTATCACATTTCACCTTCATTTTCTTCTAATTTACTTTATTTTCATAAATAATTGTGCCAAAAATCCCTTTTTACCTTTTAATGCCTTTGTCTTAGCCTTTGCCAATTTTCCTTAGCAAAAACACACATCTAGGGATACCCACTAGGATATATTTGCCTAACATTCAACTTGGAATAAGTGTCCCTTACCCATGGTCTTATTTTGCCTTTATTAACTTTTATTACATGAATTTTTCATGAGGGCTATTAGAGTGAAGGTGATCTTCTCATTGTCAATTTTTTTTTGGATAAAGTAATATCCCTCTAACCGATATGACTATTTTTCTAAAGCATATACATCTATTTGTGCCTTAAATAAGGGAATATCAAAGTTAAATTTTACCTTGAATTGTCACGCTACCAAAATTATGGGTTTTTGAAGGTTCCTTGACCATTGTTGGTAGTCGTCAAAGGATCTTGGTGACATATTCCATTATCTCATTCCTTTGTCATGTGAGTGCTTCCTTCAAAAACAAATTGATATGGTCTTCTTATATCTCATCTCTTGTATTTTTGACCATGGGACGACACTAGATGTAAGATTGATTGCTCCCATGTGAAGCTAAATCAAGACCCAACTATCTATACTTGTAACTCATTGGGGACATGCACTAAGAAACTAGAAGGAGTACATTTATTTGATACCACTGATCTAGGGTATATAAGGAATGAAATGAAATTTAGGAAAGTAAATGGAACACACATAGAGAAATATAACAAAGATTACAATAATGTGGTGGAAATCCCAATTTTTGTTAATAAATGGACTAGAATATTGTAGAACATAAACTGGCTAGAATGGTGGTTGTTGTCACTAGAGAAAGAGATATGGAAGCTACCTACCATCATGAAGGATATTACAAGAGGCTAACAAAGTGGCCTTTTAGCTTAAAGAAAGATCGCCAGTGGTCTGAAAGCCTAACCTTGAAAGGAGCAATAGAAAAAGGTTTTCAAGCCTCGATGGGGTTAGTGGTACTCAAACTTATTTAGGTCATAACTATTGCATACAATATCTATTTGGTTAACTTGGTAGCCCATTGGCAAGGTTTAGTCAACAATTACAATTTCTGATTGAGGTGCAGGCCAAAGCTTATGACTATTTCCTGTGCTCCTACCACATCGAAAAGCATGATACAGGGCCTCAAACCAAACCTAAATGTTTAGGACACTAACAAGCATAGAAACACCAAGATGGAGAATTATGCTTTGAGCTAGAGGACTAGGTGGGTTGCTGCTTATATCAACATAGATAAAACTATTAAGATATGGTAGTCACTGAAGGCATTTGTTTTCGAAATTTTAAAATAATTCGGCAATTTCTACTTTCTAGGAGCCTTGGTGGAACTCAATCCATGGGATTTAGAGATTGAATTGGAATAATATGAAACAATCCTCTTCACGAATGCATCCTATTCATGAGAGGTTTAGAAAGTATGGGATACTAAATGAGAATTTAAATAAATTGATGTGGATACAAATAGTTATATGTGCTCATGTTCATACAAAAAGATGTTTCGATAGTGAAAGAAAATCCCACAAGAAAGATTCTTAAATCGAGGAAACAATGAGCATAAACCTTAGAAGAAAGTTCTCTAATATTGAATAATTTGAAATTTCCAAACAAGGCGTGAGATATCCCACCCATGAGTAGATCTCCACACTTGAGCTAGATCCATGTTAACACTGGATCTATCAAGTACCGAGAGGGATCAAACCTCTCGAGGTGAAAACCTATTTTTTGAGTGCAAAACTTTAAGAAAGGTTTGCACCTCGAGAGATTTGACCTGTCTCAATGCTTCATAGATCCATTGTTAAGATAGATCTAGGCTGGTTTCAGTCGTGTGCGGTCATACAAAATTTGTTGAACATCTAATTATTTTGATCATTTTAAATATACTAAATATGTCTAATATTAATTTGGGCAATTTAATTTAAAATTTTCTTAGTTACCTCAGTTTGTTGAGATGAGAGAGACTGCTAGTAACTTGAATGGTGAAAAATGATGAAATACAAATTTTGACTACAAATTGTCAATGTAACAATTTTAATACATAGGAAATGTGAAAACTAAGAATATATTCAATTACAAAAAATCTTCATTGCAATCAATCTGAAACTATTTTTTTTCCATTTTCTCATATCCATCATATGAAAATAGCAGTTCGAATCATAGACCATTCAAATATTTAACTCGATCTACTATACTAAACAACATACCTTGTCTTTGTTGCTCTCTAATATTAATAGAAGTTTTCTCCAAATTCATTCATTCTGAATTATGGAGTGTTAACCCCAAATAATTTTCAATGGTAGCTATTTTCTATTACTGCATTGGAATGCAAACTAATTAACAATGCTGGATGATGGAAAATGGAAATAATATGAATGTTGCCAATTATAAATAGTTTTTAGTTTCAAGAAGCAAACATTTGGGGTAAGAAAACATTTTATATAGCATGAAAATTCAAGTATTGTATCTAATGTTGAATAATTTTTATGTGTTTATATTGAGACAGAGTGTATGTGTTTTGGGGGTGAGAAGGAGATGTAAGTGAAGATAGAGATATAGATAAGGAGGAGAGGGAAAGAAAGAGCAAAAAGATAGGAAGGAAAAGATAATATATATAATATATAATATATATAATATAATATAATATATAATAAAATATATATAATATATATATATATAAGGAGAGAGAAATGTTAGAGAGAGAGAGAGAAGGGGAATAGAGAGAGACTGAGGGGAATGGGAGTGAGGGAGAGATAGATAGATAGATAGATAGAGATATAGATGGAGGAGGTAGATATGTGATTATATTGAAATCAATGCACAATATTAATCTAATTACTTTGAAATTAATGTACAACATACATCTTGTTGCGTCAAATTAGAAACCAACCTCTACACTAAAATAAACGCATGTATGGCAAACAATCAAATAGGATTAGAAATCAACATCTATATTGAAATCAATACATCTGGCAAAAGCAATCAAATAGGATTAGAAATCAATATCTACACTGGAACCAATGCATCTAATGCAAGCAATCAAATATGATTAGAAATCAACGTCTACGTTGAAATCAATGCATCTAGTGTAAGGTATTAAATATGATTATAAATTGACATCTACACTTAAACCAATGCATCTAGTTCAAGCGATTAAATAGGATTAGAAATTAATATCTACACTGAAAGCAATGCATCATGTGCAAGCAATCAAATAGGATTAGAAATTAATATCTACACTGAAACGAATGCATCTAATGCAAGCAATAAAATATGAGTGGAAGTCAACATGTACGCTAAAATCAATGCATCTAGTGTAAGGTATTAAATATGATTAGAAATCGACATCTACACTGAAATCAATTCATCTAGTGTAAGCAATCAAATAGGATTAGAAATTAATATCTACACTAAAACCAATGCATATAATGCAAGAAATAAAATATGAGTGGAAATCAACATGTATGCTAAAATCAATGCATCTAGTGTAAGGTATTAAATATGATTAGAAATCGACATCTACATTGAGATCAATTCATCTAGTGCAAGAGTTCAAATAGGATTAGAAATCAATATCTACACTGAAACCAATGCATCCTGTACAAGCAATCAAATAGGAGTAGAAATCAACATCAACGCTGCAATCAATGATTCTAGTGTAAGGTATTAAATAGAATTATAAATCGACATTTCCACTGAAATCAATGCATATAGTGCATGTGATCAAATATGATTAGAAATAAACAACTACATTGAAATCAATACATCTATTTTAGTGAAAATATAAAATATTCATAACTTTCTAGATCTAACTTCTATGTCTGTATTTATCTCTGTGAGACTCTTTTCTTCTTCTCTCCACCTTCCATTCCGTGTATATATCCCTCCTCCTCTACTTCTCTCTCTTCCCCTCTGTCTCTCCCCC
>APFE030973113.1:4783-17574 GCA_000404065.3 Pinus taeda
ATTTGTAGAAAATGTTTTCTCTCAAGAACTCGGCCACCTTTTCTTCTATTGCTGCTTTGATTGCTTTGGTCTCTGCCCACTTTGTCAGATAATCTGTGCACACAATGATGTAAGACCTTTGCCTTGAAGGAGGGTTGATAGGGCCCACAAATTCCATACCCCACTTCTCAAATGGCTCAAGAGTCACCTGAGGTTGGAGAGGCATTTCATCCCTTGGGTTTGGTTTCCCCATCCTTTGGCATCGGTCACATTGGCTGATATATCTTCTGACATCTGCATGAAGAGTGGGCCAATAGTAGCCTGCCTGTAGAATCTTGAAGGCAGTCCTCTTGGCTGCAAAATGTCCTCCACAAGGTCCATCGTGACAAGTTAGGAGGATGTCAAAGACTTCCTCCTCCCTTACACAACGTCTTAAGATCTGATCAGGGCCGAGTTTGAACAAGTTGCCCCTGATCCAAGTAAATGAGGCACTTTTTCTCAC
Source organism: Pinus taeda (assembly GCA_000404065.3). Classification (NCBI taxonomy): domain Eukaryota; kingdom Viridiplantae; phylum Streptophyta; class Pinopsida; order Pinales; family Pinaceae; genus Pinus; species Pinus taeda. The sequence continues at coordinate 5,265 of APFE030973113.1, forward strand.
GATTCTGCTCTTCTCCTTCGAGGATAGATGCAGAGGGAACTGTGCTAAGACCAGATAGTTTGCTATATCAGCAAACCACGGGGAGAGTACGGAGATGGAAAATAGATGCTCATCTGGCATCTGGTCATCCACGGGTCCCTCTTCACCTGCAGGCAAATCCAATCTAGACAAGAAGTCAGCAACAACATTTTCTCTACCTGGTTTATCAACAATGGTCAAATCAAACTGCTGCAATAAAAGTAACCATCTAATAATACGAGCATTCACATCAGGCTTATTCATTAAATATCGGATTGCAACATGGTCAGTATGTACAAATGTTTGATAGCCAGTGATATAGTGTCGGAACTTGTTCAGGGCATGGACCACAGCCAGGAACTCTTTCTCGGTTACTGTGTAATTCATTTCTGCCTTGGATAAGTTTTTACTGACAAAGTATATAGCATATGGGAGTTTCTCTTCAAGTTGTCCTAGGGCTGCCCCTATGGCTTTGTTCGAGGCATCTGTGTGGATGTGGAAAGGTAGGGCCCAGTTTGGGCCTCTCGGAATGGGAGCAAACACCAACTTATCCTTTAATTCATCCAGAGCCTTTTGGCAGTCGTCCGACCATTTAAACTCAACATCTTTTGCTAAGAGACCAAACAATGGCGAGGCCAACTTACTAAAGTCTTTAATGAATCTACGGTAATATCCTGCTAAGCCTAAGAAACTTCGGACATCTCTCACCTTCTGAGGAGGTGGGACCCTTTTAATGATAGAAACTTTATTGGGATCCACTTGTAACCCTTGGCGAGAGATTGTATGGCCTAACACGGTCCCTTAATTCATCAGGAACTCACATTTCTCCAGACTGAGGGACAGATTCATCTCGATGCACTTACTCAAGACTTTTCCCAGGTTGGATAAGGCTTCCTGGAAGCGAGACCCGTAAGGAGTAAAGTCATCCATATAGATTTCTACTGAATCATGGACCAACTCTGCAAAGATGCTTAACACAGCCCTCTGGAACGTGGCAGGGGCATTACATAGCCCGAAGGGTAGAACATGGTAGGAAAAGGCACCCCATGGACAAGTGAAAGTGGTCTTATCCTGGTCTTCCGGGCTGATTTGAATCTGGTTGTACCCACTGAACCCATCTAGGAAGGAGAAAAATCTCTTTCCTGCCAGACCATCCAGCACTTTATCTATGAAAGGTAAAGCGAAGTGGTCTTTCTTGGTGGCTTTGTTCAACTCCATGTAGTCCACACAGATTCTCCATTTCCCATTTTTCTTGGGCACCAACACTGGAGGGGAAACCCATTCGCTATCCGAGATGGGGTAGATGAATCCCGCATCCAACAGTTTTTGCACCTCTTCTTTAACAATGTCCTTAAGGGTTGGGTTCATCCTCCTTTGGGGTTACCTAACTGGTTTACAGTCCTCCTTGATGTAAATATGATGAGTGCAGACTGAGGGATGGATTCCCTTCATTTCCTTGTAGCTCTAAGCAAAGGCCCCCAAATGGCGGGTCAAGAGACTACATAGCTCCTTTTCCTGAGAGGGAGAGAGAGAGGAGCTTATCTTCAAGGTTTTCTCAGGTCCAAACTCCACATTTTTAACTCTGGTGTTGGTCGGATTAGTGGCACTTAGGTCTACTAAGGCATTGGCCTGGGTGTCTTCCACCAATTCTTCCAAGGATAGCTCACTAGGGGGAGGATTTTGGATTAAATTTTCAATCAAATCATCCTCGGTTGGAGGACCTCCCTTGGTGGCCTCTACTGTGCATAATGGTGCAGAGTAGACCTCATCCTCTTCTCCTTCTTCCAACTAGAGGGGTAAGTCATGTTCTATCGAAGGTTGGGCAGGAGGGTATAGGACCAGCTGCTTGGACATAGGCCCATTTTTGATGGTCATGCTTCTAGCTCGACAGCTGATGTAAGCATCTGCAGTGGCCAGCCAAGGCCTTCCCAAAATGAGAGGATAACTTGTGAGTTTTGCCTTAGGCTAGAGGACCAAAAAGTCCGCAGGGTATTCCCATGAGTCTACAGAGACCAAGACATCCTCCACAATCCCTTCGGGAGTCACGGTGGAGCGATCTGCCAATTGCAGCACTGACGAAGTATTTCTTAGGGCACTCTAAAGATTGAGCTTAAGCATGGTGTCCCTGGTCATCACATTGATGGAAGCCCCTAAATCAATCAGAGTGTGGGGTATGATGGTGCCATTGATGTGGACATCAACTACAGGGCTCCCATGGTCCAAATACTTTGGACAGATTACTTGCCCCAACATGAGATCGGACAGTTGTCCTATGACATTGATGGTCGAGGCATCTTTCTTTCGCCTACCTGGGTGCCTGAAATACTTCTCTTTAATCAATTTGTTGTCAATTGGTACATCTTTGATGGCCTGGAGAAGTGGAATTTTCACACACAACTGCTTAAGTTCTCCCAGAAGCTCGTCCTCCTCTGGGTTGGGCTGTGTGGTCGTTGTGAGTCGCTCAGGAAAGGGTGGAATGGCTTGGGGTTCACTTTCCTGTTTCTCTTCCTCCTCCTTTAAGGGAGGAGGTTGGTGTTCTGGAAGGACTTTCCCAGATCGCAGGTTGATCTCCTGGATCTCCACAACATAGGTAGAGCATGATGTCTCCCCAGTATATACTTGTTGGGCCTGTCTGTTGTTGGGGTTCGGGTTCGGTTGAGCAGGCATCTGGGGTTGTCTTAGAGGAGCAGGAGGTAATGGTTGGGATTGAGTTGGTGGTGGAGGCAGAATGGCAGGAGGAGTGTTGTATTGGGGCCTCCACCGTGGTTGAGGTGCATTCCACTGAGGTTGTGGTTGGGCATGAGAGTGAAACGAGTGAGAAGGAGGTTGAGTTTGGTATGGAGATGGATAAGACCATGGAGGAGGTGCGGACCAGGAAGGATGAGCAGGGGGACCCCAAGAAGGCATATGGGCAAGTTGGTTGGGGTGGTAGTAAGCTTGGGATGACCCTTGGATTCCCTGCTGATAAGGTCTGGGTCCATGCGGCCTCCTTTGATTGAGGAAGTAGAGAGGTTCAGTAGCCACCTCAGTCCCTAGGTATATGGCTTTAAATCGAGGCAAGGTAGGGCATTGGTTGGTGGGATGGTATTCCTCACACACGAAACATACCTCTACTGAGTGTAATGGGCACTCATTCTTGGGGTGCTTCCTTGTGCATCTAGGACAAAAAATGGCCAAGGCCCTCTCAGCCTCTTCCTTCTTCTGCTGAATTCGGAAGGTATCAAGTTGCATGGCTATGGTCTATCTCATTTCGCTCTTAAGATCTTCCATCAGGTTAGCAAACTCATGCTTGGAGAGAGAGGTGCTAGCTGAGAGATGACTTCCCCTACCTTTCTTTCGGGCCACCCTAGAATGGTTTCTAAACACGGTCTTTATGTCGTCATAAGGTAGTTGGTAGATATCTCCTCCATCCAGCAGGTTATGGGCGTCCAAAAGGTCTTTAGCGACTCCTCAGAGCAGAACCAACTTCAAAGATTCCAGGTCAAGTGTGCACCTGGCTCGTTTATAACTGAGTTGGAACCTTTCCTCATAGTCTTCCAAACATTCATCACTGTCCATGGTCATCCGAAAGATTTCCCCCTTAGTTTCCTTGGACCTACAGTAGTCTCTGTACTTGGTGTTGAAATCTTGTTGCATTTGAGCCCAAGTGGTGATACTGTTTCCAGGTAACCCTATGAACCAGCGTAATGCCACATCCTTGAGGGTAGAGGGAAAGAGTTTCAGCTTTTTCTCATCCTCAGCATAGTCATAATTTTGACAAAGGATAGCAAACTGAAACAAGAAGGTATCAGGGTCCTCAAAAGTCAGACCATGGAAATGAGGTAGTGCAGAGGGACTTATATTTTTCATTTTCATGTCTCCATTGGTCTCTCAAATGGGAAAGGCACCCTCTATTCTCTCATCTTCTCTTCTACCATTTCGGTTTTCATCCATGGCTGCAGACGGAATGGTTTCTAACTCTTCTTCCGCTATAGGATCTTTGTATATCTCAGGAGGTTCACCTATAGGTTCTTTTGGCTCACTGTCACCAGAGAAAAGAGAAAGTTGACTCAGTGATGTGGTGGGGATGTTGGGTAAGAATTTTCCGGTCTTATCTCTGTTCCTACGAGGCATGAAATGGAAAGACTTTTTCTTGCTTTTTGTATTTTTTCCCTTTTGTACCTGCAAAACTAAAATGGGTTGAACTGCAGCTAACTATCTTACTGAAAGGAAAATGCGGAATCAAAATGCTAATTTACACTTGCAGAATTGAAATGCTAATCTATGAAAGCAGAATTGAAATTCTAATCTATGCTTGTAGAATTGAAATTGCGGAATTTGAAGGCTAATCTAGGAAAGCAAGAAATGTCTACTCTACTTTTGCGGAAATGAAATTGCAGAATGGAAATGAAATAAACTACTTAGCAGAAGTTTATAGTAGAAAATAGAAGAATAGTAAAAATCACCAATACTGTGACGCTTCCTCGATAACGGCGCCAAAAAGATGGTGGGCTCCAGTATTGTAGCGATAATGTTGCAACTCCTGGGACTCCCTTCTTTACTTTTATCAACCCGGCTGTTCGTAACAAACTTGGAAGCGACGATGTTGTATGCACAAGTACTAGCTCTTGTCGCAGTTGTCACTTGGTTAGCTGGCACAAGTATGCTAGGGATTTAGCCAACTTATATAAGGTCTTAGAAAAGCTTTTAAATGATGGATGAAAGCTAACTCAAAGGGGAGCTAATCTACTTGTGGAAATAAACTGAAAGCCAAAGAGGAATGCAAACCCTAGTAAACCCTAATTCTACCAGCTAGTTCTATTGATGCAAAAATGAGAATACAAACTACTGAATGAGATTCCATTGACTTCAAAAAGGGAAAATGCACATGTCTTAGACTACTTTATTCCTAGAAAGTATCTTTTTGTATTTTCTTGATTAAGTGTCGATTTTCACATGCATATGCTTGAACTGTGCTTCACTGTGCAGGAGTGGATCTAGGAAGAGGAATGCTTGGAAATAGTTGGAGAGGCTTAGAAGGGGTCTAAGGAGTCCCTAACACTCTTCCCCAGAGTCTCACAAGGTTTGGCTATCAGGAAACCTCACTTGTGAGCTTCTACAGGAAGTCTGGAGGGGTTCTACAGGAAACTTCAGGATTTCTACAGGAAACTTCAGAATTTCTACAGGAAACTTCAGAACTTCTACAGGATGTTTGGAAGTCAGTTCTTAGGAGGTGGATGAGTGAGGGAGGGTGCATGGATGGATCTAGAGGTAGGATAGGGGTCTGGACATGGCCTAAGGGCTGGTGGGTGGTTCGGTGGAGAGGTGTAGAAGGCTGACTTGGCTCGAAGATGGCTAAGGAAATGATGAGCAAGAAGGTAAGGTTTTGTAGACACAAAGGATAGATGGGAAAAGGGAAGCTTAGCTACGAGACAGAACAAGAGGCTTAGATGATGCTTTGGGAGGATGGGTGAAGGAAGAAGATGCCCTGCATGGTGGGCCTTAATCAATTCTACAAAAACCAGCAAATGATCAAATCCAAAACTAATCTATTCTATCCATCAATCAACATAAATGAGCAGAAACTTTATTTGGGAAGAAAACCTTGTACACCATCTATGTAAAGAAACATTTCAGATGTCCAAACCCATGACTAATCTCTGCAAATAAAACAAGCACACTAAAAGATTGCATAAACAACAAACTAGTGTTTTTGTGAGGCAGCATTGTTTCCTCAATTTCAGCCCCAAATCCAATAAGGCCGAGGTAAAACCAGGAGTGTAGTTGTCTCTTTTCCTTGTGGATCTTGCTTTTATTATCCTACCAAAACATCTAAACCAAAGTCACTCATAAATAGTGGTCTATTCTAGCATCACAACGAAATCTACTTAACAGCAATGTGTTCAAATGCATAAAAGAGAAAAAGAGTGATACGTAAAGGAAAAGCAATAATACAGAAAGGAGGTCCTAGGCTCTCAGGTTGGGCCCAACCTTGAGAGCTTTGGCTCCTATGAAAAACTCAGATTTGATAGGAAACCAAACTGCTTCTCATTATCCAAAAAGATTCATAACAGTTATGCAAAAAATGGCTACAAAGGAACAAAATAAAGCTGTTGTAGCACTGAGGTGCAAAGTACACAATAGGTTCAAAAGTATTTTTACGAAGGTTGAGGCCTCAACATTTATAGATAACGAGGGACCTAGCTGATCTCCTCAATCTGTGGAACTCGACTGTCGAACTGTGAGTCAAACAGTCCCTTTCTAAATGCTGATTGGCTGCCTTCTAGATTCAGTTTGGTGGTCTTTGGAGCTCGGATTTGGAGGTGAAAATCCCGAGGAAGGGTCATTGAATGCCATAGGCACCCCTCCTTCAAGTCCTCACTTCAGGCTTGGATGCCTTATAGCTCATGATTGCTTTGACTTTGCTCCAATATATGTCAAAAACCTGAAATAGACACGTGTTAACCACCTAGGAAAAGTAACTTCCCCTATTCGTAGCAAAGACACAAACATACTAAAAATAATGCATAAACTATAAAAAATTACGGATTTGAACAAGGGCTAGACAATGAAAATTAGGCCAAATGAGCCCAGATTGTTACCAATTTTGGGGCTCATCAGGAAGCACATGGGGTTATGGATGATAACATTAAGATGACCACATTGGTAAGCATGCTGCAGGACTGCGTACTCACTTGGTATATCAAGCACTCAAATGATCACCCAAATGCAGGAATAGCGGAGCTCTAGATTGTGTTGAATAGAGAATTTAGCCGGCTGAAATCCAAAATGTAGTCTATCATCGTATTTAAGGAGATCGCGATGCTTCCAGGTGAAACCCCCTGGGATCTAGATCAGAGACTGAAAAGTACGATCTGCGAGGCTAATATAACACTAATAGATGTGCAGCACCATGCGTCGTTTGTGGCATCTTTGACATCACACCTGAGGATGGCGCTATCACAACAGAAGCTCTTAACCTAGGTAAAATCATTGGAAATGGCGATGAGGTTGCATGAGATGCTGATATAGGATCTAGGGTTGGGAGTCCAACAAATCCACACGCAGTTACAGAACCTATGCTTGGAGATGCAGAGTTTGAAGCATGATAGGGCACCTCGGATAGAAGCGCATGAAGAAGTGTGGTGCATAAAATGTAAAGGCCAGGGCGAGGATAAGGATCATTGTCTAGTATTCACAAACTATTTGGCAAGAGGAGGACTGATGTCGTTGAGGCCAGAGGCATAGGCAAGCCCAAGTGCGGCACCCATGGTATGGTGTACGATCTGTTAGGTGGGAGGAAAACACACAACAGACAACCGTCACCTGTTGCAGAAGTATACACAAACTCCGCAGCAGCTATTTTGTAACTTCTGTAGATCAGTAGGCCACGATGAGCAAAACTATCGAAGATATGAATTGTTGATGGATCGAAAACATACCTACAAGATGCAGATTGAGGTGGGAGGACAGGATCCAGCTATAGCCATAGCACATGGTGGATTCCAAGGATGCAGATGAGGACGAGGAGGAACGAGACTCGGACAAGGGCGCGAACAGTTAATCTACTACAATTGTGGAGGCCCTAGGCACTACACGCATGACTATACAAATTCAACCAGAACATGTTGTCTGTATTGCTATCAGTTTGACCATGAAGTAGTAGATTGTCCAATGTTGATCACACAGATGCATGAGAAAGGGGTACTACAGCCTCCTCCGACATAGAATAACCAAATGATGAGGTCGGAACCACGCAAAGAAGACCCTAATGTGAACATGGTACTTAGAAGCGGCGTGACCATAGGGGATGATAAGGGAAAGCAACCCGAGGGCGATACGTGATTTCGCAAGGCTCCTACGAAGGAACCTAATTTTGACGTGGAACGCGTAAACGAAACATTTATGGAAGCTAAGAAGAGCTTCACAGAGGCCTCTACTTCAGGTAGTAAGGATCAACCAGAGTTGAGAATAGATCCTTCTATGCTTACTACCTTTTTAGAGACATGCATGAAGCTACTACACAAGAATAAGGCAGTTAAAGTACTACAAGAGCTGATCACTAGGTGTGCAAGGTTAGGGGAACCATGCATAGTTCGAAAGATGGGGAAGCATGCCTTGTGCACCAGAAGGGAAATGTGATTGACAACGTAAATTGGCGAATATGAGATGGATCAGGTTATCCTAGAGCTAGGCTCAGACGCGAATGTGTTACCCAAGTAGACATGGGAAAGCATGGGCAGGCCCACGTTATAGTGATCTCCTATTCAATTATGGATGGGGAACCAACAAAAGATCATGCCCATGGGAATATTGCAAGGGGTAACAATGGATATCGAAGGTGTGAGTACACAGACTAACTTTGAGGTAATAGAGAGTGTGGATGATAGTAACCCTTACCCTTCATTGTTAGGGATAGACTGGGCCATGGATATGGATGGAGTCATCAACCTAAAGAAGCGGAAAATGATTTTCGAGAAAAATTCCCTATGCGTAGTAGTTCCCTTGAACTGGCCAAAGGGGCGCGCTACATAGAACCTGTGTGTGAGGATGACAATGATGATGAAATGGATTGCATCTATCAGATAACGATGCAAGACCAGGATCCAGTGAACCTGACTAAAGATGGAAGACTCTCATGGGAGCGCGATAGTTCATGTACTTTGGATTCAGACGAAGAAATAGAACACTGGCAGAACCGATTGCACGAAGTAACAACGCTAAATTGCAACATGTTGGTTAGAGCACCACAATGTGTGAGGTCTTACCCAAGGGAACTACCAACATACAATGGGGAGGCATGCATGGATGAATTCTTAGACAAATTTGAAAGGTCAATACGAAAACAGTAGAGGTATGGTGTGATGGAATGGGCGTTGAGCGCGACACCCACACGATGGTGGCAGACACACCAAAAAAATATTGGGAACTGGCATGAATGTAGAAGAAGGATGCATTTATGGTTTGGAAGTTCCCAGCGTCAAAAGCAAGCCAGGAAGCCAGGGAAAAGTAGTTTGTGTGCCCACCTATTTCGATGGCTATAGTCGAGTGTTGGGTAAGCATATCATAGGCTAAGGATAAAAAATCAGAACCTAACACAGCAGTAGGAAAAGTGATGCAGACCACAAATACCCTGTGATGAAGCATTCAAAAAGCTACATGTAATAATGAATAAATTTTAGTAGGCAGGACGAATGGATCGGGACCTACGCATACCAGTAGTTTGATGGGCCTATAGGACCATAAGAAAAAACTGGAGCACAACAGTATCAAGAAGAAAGGAAACCAAGAAGACAGAGAAGAGGCCCTAGACCATAGTAGGGGCAGGATGTGAGGACCTAGGTAAAGGAATTAGGCAGTTGCAAGAAGACCTTCGAAGAGGGAGCTGAGACTTTGTGAACTCAATGATGAGTGGGCATAGCTAAGGAAGAGAAGTGTGATACTGGATGAAGAAATTAGTGAACTGAACATCGAAGTTGTGCAAGTGAGCCATGAGAAACTAAGCATGCTGGGATCAAGGCTAGCTAGCCCTACCACTGCACTAGAAAGAGTTATGAGTCTACTATCATTGCTACAACTGTACCTTACTGAACAAGGGATCATACCACATAAAGAAGAGCGTGGCACACTATCGGACATAAGGGTATTTGAAGGGCGCCCGCAACCCAGGCTAGCAGGAATATCGAAGCCCCGTACCAGGGGTGTGACCACCTAACTCTCTGTAGGAAGCACAATCTTACTGCCCCAAGTAGTTGAAAGAAGGCACATGACTATAAACAAGTCTACAAAAGAGCTGCATGGAAAGGAGGTTCCGCGCAGGGCTAGTCTATCAAAAGGATCGTAGTTGTGCCTAAGGAGTTGCGCTGCTACGTGGGTAGGCTGGGAAGTGACCGTTGATGTCACTATTCATGACAAGAGGTATAATTTAAGGCAAAAAGGAGTGGGTGGTGGGCCACTAAGATAGGAATTAAGAGCTAGATTCAGGATGATCTGCCGCCAAGAAGGTACTGTTGACTCAGATATGGAGGGAATGGCCGAGCTCAAATTCAAAAGTTACCATAAAGGTTCATGAGGTAGCTACGGAATGACACTTGGTTGTTTCATATTTGAGCCAATATAGAGCGGCGATGACCAAGCTACTTTTCCACCCATAAGTACGTGACGAAGTGAATCCACTATAGACACAATGTCGAGAACTAGAGTGTGATTCATGGAAATTACCCCAAAACTCCGGGTGACCCCGAAGGAGCCTGAAGAGGCAGTAGATGCACTAGAAGTACCGAATTCCCCACACATGCTGTGATCATAGAAAAATAAACAGCTAATGGGGCTAGTCTGGGTATCACCACGAAACCAAAAAGTTAGTAAATTGTCAATGATAGAGAAGGGAAAAGTTGTCACCGCTGAAACAGAGGACGAGGAGGAAGATTTGCAAGCCTTGATAGCCCAAATTGAGGCACAGGACGATGAGGCAGAGAATATCTCCCAAGCACCTTTAATGATAGAGTTACCCCCCTACATTCTGTCGTGGAAAGAGATAGCCAAGATACCAAAGGACCTGGAGGCCACAAAGAGTGCGCTCCAGACCCTGCTTCTTCTAGATGAGATAATATTTGATGGTCTGCCACTGGGACGGGTACCAAAAATAAAATTTGAAGAATCAGACCTCGTGGATAGTGAGAAGTTCCCACAGTTGGCCGTGGAGAAATTATTGCAGCAGAAATGGCTGCGCGGTGTGGAGATGGCTGGGTTACTCCATCTGCAGTGGATACCCCACTACCACTGCATGCCCAACACAATTTTTGTCATCCGGAAACTACTGTGTCTAGTACATGATGGTTATATTTGGTTGGAGGAGCCGATTCCCATCACAGCCGACTTAATTCACCAAATATCACGACTGCCTATTAAAGGAACAATCTCACAGACATCGCAGGAACGAGCAGCGACTTGGAACTTGCAGAAGATATGAAGGCCAAATATAATCTAGAGAAGAGGAAGCGAGGGTATGTAATAGTAAGCATCAAGGACCTAGGGGTGTCCATTGCCACCCAGCTACTGGCTGGCAAGCTCATGAGGAAATGTTGTGCACATGAAGTGCCAACATTTGTAATTGCATTGGCGGAGCAGTTTGTAAAAGGGGTCTAGTTCAACTGGGCGCAGTTTCTATGTGAAGAATTTTTGACGAATTGTAGCGAATCCCAGGACCAGGGTAAGACCTTCCACTACACATGGTTGCTGTTATCCATCTGGCTAGTTGTCGGGGAGCTGCCAACGGCCAGCCAGTTTCCCACCATTGAAAGGAACATACCCAAGGCTGTGAGGTACACCTTGCTCTGGGAAATGAAAGATGCGATGAGGATTTAGGAGATAAAAGTGTTTTGGGAATTCATAGAGGTGAGTTTATGAACATGGATCAACCATAGGCCACACTTGATCCCGACAGTATATAACAGTTTACAAAGCGTAGGAGAATTCAAGGTGTGCATAACTTCTATATTCGGGCGCGCAAGGATCTAGCCTGAGAATGGGTAAAATTACCCTTCATTGCCACAAATGATGCAATCTTCGAAGTAATGGCATCATGGTCTTCGAAGTGGCATGCCATAGACTTGGCGGAACTGGAAAATATTGTAGCATAGAAGAGGAAGAGGGAGACCAAGCTGTGCATCGCGAAGTTGGCAGAGAGAGCGTCAGGAATAGGATGCGGCCACACAGCGGAAGATGGCTGAGGTAGCAGCAATAGAGTAGATGGTACGAACCATAGCAGCACCCACTGAGGAAACAAAGAAAGGTCAGGAAATGTCCATGGAGCAAGACATACAGGGGGAGGAGGAGACACAAGAATAGACAGACCTTACAACAAAATTGACCCAACTCAAGAGGTTGTACGTCCAGGAGCAGCCACCTGCATGACATCACATCACAAACTTTTTTGAATCAGTAAACAGGGAGGGCCAATAAAATTCAGCTCTCAGGATCTTATCAGTTGTTGATTTCCAATATAAGTTCCCTCCACAATCTCCTCCATGAAATTCTCTAAGTGCTTTATCAGTTTCATCTGAAGTTAGGGAGTTAAGCAGGACACCTTCATGATTCTTCCAAAATAAAACATTATCTATGATACAAAATTTTGAAGCTTTCATTTTCAAAAATCTATTTTTGGTTCTGGATAACCCTGGAGGAGCTTACAGGTTTAATAATACAAAACATATGTCAGCATACCAAGGTGATTGTAAGAAGGCTTGATTGATCTGTGGAGTCGCCATCTCCTGTTCGTTATCCAGTTCATTGATGTCAAGGGCTTGGAAAT
>APFE030973119.1:0-11942 GCA_000404065.3 Pinus taeda
TATATGAGATTTATTATTATTATTATTATTTATTAAGGGGAAATCCATCTCTTTTGCATTAGAGTTTATCTATAGTTGTAGTGTGTTAAGGAGTTTGTTTAGTTATATTGACTTCTAATAAATTTAAAAAATTATATATGTGCTATATGGTTCTATGCTCACTATTTTCTTAGAGATTTGAGATTATTCTAATTCTAATATGTTGATATTCTAATGCTGAGCATGTGGTTAGTCTTAATGTTTATCCATGATTGTAGTTTGTTAAGGATTTTCTTAAGTTATATTGACTTTTAATAAATTAAAAAAATTATATTTGTGTTACATGGCTCCCCACCCACCAATATCTTAGGGATTTGAGATTATTAATCCATTTCTAATAAGTTCTTATTCTAATTAGATGTGGACATTAATTATATAAATAATTTATTTAAAAAAATGATCCATTTACAATAGTTGTGTATTCCTTTTTCCTAAAATTAAAGTTGGCCATTAGGTAAAATACATGAGAATTTAATAAAAAAACTCAATAAATATTTAATTCAATTTTGTTTTAATGGAAATCTATCTTTAATTCAATATGTTTTTTTGGAAATCTATAGAAAAATATAATAATTTTTTATGAAAGATTTTTCAGCGTAAATCACAAGATATTTCATTTGTCGAGGCGTTTCGAACTAACCAGTGTGGTTCATCGTCAAGACAAGTTGAATAATGAGATCTAGCTTTGCATGTTAAATAGTCAGAGCAAAACATCCAACGACTATAATTCTTGACTAGGTAACAACTATATTGACTAACAGCTAAATTTCACCGGGAAACGGTTAGTTGGACTGGACTAGGGGCATAACCTTTATTTAATTAAATAAGTTAATTTAATTTGATTATTAAATTGATAATTGGTTATATTCTTATTAAATTAAAAGTTAAAGGGACATATGAATATAGAAGTTTTAACTATTTTATAAACTTTTAATTATAAATATATATTAAAATAAATTAATTTTAAATTAATAGTTAGTTATAAAATAAATATTAGAATATTTAAGGGGTTAAAGATAGTCTAAATATTTAAATTTAATTAATTGTTTATTTAATTGTTAAATTAGCATATTATCATAGATTGAGTTCAAAATTATTTTTCTTTTATTAATTGAGTTAAAATTATTAGTATATAACTAAGAGCATAAACTAGATGCTATTAAAATACCTCAAACTATAACGACCACTCATCAAAGAACAAAGGCCACACCATATGGGAAAACAAGGGGAAATTTACTAAAAAGAAAAAAAGAACATGCTATAACCTAGGGAGGGGAAGACGGGAACTAGGAAGAGAGCGCTGGGACCCATCAACTACTGATCTTCCAACATCCTCTCTATTGAGATTGCTCGGCCTTTTTTCAATCTCAAGGCTTCCCTAAATTTCGGGTGATAGAATTGTGAAACTCTAGCAATAACACTAGCTTCCTCAATACAGACATGATGATTGGTTTTCTCTGCATGCTCTGCTAAAGTGGAAGACTTCGTTCTCCTATACTTAAGGTTAGCTGCGTGCTCATTAATCCTTTGATTAATGGAGCGACCAATCTCACTAATATAATAATTTTCTTAATCAAAACATTAAAATAATATTCATTATATTTCATTTACATAAAAATTGAGTATAAGAAATAACATATTTCACTTGAAGCCATCAATAACAAAAAACTCTAAATAATCCTAATTACTGTCATCTTGATTAATTAAATTTCAGTATATACCCCATTTATAACCATTTTTATTAATTAAATTTTAAAATATTATAATGATTATTTAATTTAACTTATTTTTATTAATTAAACTTTAAAATATTGACATTACCATAATCGTGATTCCTTGTGCATTGCGTATACCGCCAAATATCGATGGACTCCATAACTCTATTTTTTATTATTTTTAAATAAACGACGAAATGTATATAACTAGCATTTGCACCACATGTTGCAAAGGAAACGCCGTAAGGCATAAATTGAAGAACACAAATACAACAAAAGAATGCTTTGATAAAGAATAAAAATATATTGAACGCTCAAATCAATGCCCCATTAACTGGAACCACTTAGCAGACATATATATCAACATTAGGATTATACACAATGATCAAGAAATTTCCCATATACAAACAACACCTTCCACAAAAACCTTTTGTCACATCCACATTTTAAAAAAATGCCTTAGAACGTGATTGGAATCTCCCATATTGCCTTTTTCATTATGCAGATAAATCTTCCATATTGCTATTTTCATCATGAATATTGTTAGTTCATTGTTGTAAAATGTTAAGTTCGACAAGCAAAAAACATTCCTCAATTAGCATAATATGCATTTTTCTTTCACCGTGTATTTTTCAGTCAAAGAGCACAAGTAATAGATTAAGATGTATTTTCCCTTCATTATTTTCATCATAGAGCCAAGAAATCTATGCCTTATCTATAAAGTAACAAAAACATTTTGGAATACGTTTAATATTTCAAGCCAGTGTCAAAAAGTAACAATTTTTTTTTTAAATAAATTTAATATTTTAAGCAATTGACTAACCTAATTATAATAATTGAAAAAATCTCAAAGATGAATTATACTCCATAATAAGAGAGCCAACATTGGAGCCCATACTTTCAATAAAACCAAAAGAAACACAACCACTTGTTAAGAAGAGATTCAAGTAATAATAATAAAACAAAAATACTAAACATTAAAATATAAAATGGTATTTCTAGCACACAGGTATAAATATACATGCTCTATGTGCATTGTTAGATTAAATGGGTCTGGAGAAAATTAGTAGAGAACCCAAAATTGTATTTCTAATTAGGAGGGGTGGAGAAATGATTTAAATGCGGGTCGTTGTCATTCTAATGAAACTCTTTGCAAAGGGGATGTTAAGGTTTTGAGAGAGAAGCTAGGATTGGTAGAGAACACCTTCCTTGTGAAGACAAAATGTCAGTGTTTGGTTGCTCAAAGTTGTTTTCCTAAAAAAAGGGGCAATAATTTGCAACAGATGTTGCAAAGGAAACACCATAAGGCATAAAGCGCAGAAATCCATTATCCATGCAGTATGTGCTTATTCAAGAAGGTGGATTTCTCTAAATTTGTTGCAAACATTTATGTTGTTGCATTGCTAATTTATTTAGAATCTACTACTACCTCCTCTTCTTGGAATATTACATTTCTTATCACCCCATAATCCCATATAAATTCCAAACAATTTACATACTTCAGTTGCCAGTATAAATTGCATAACACATCAAAAACTGCATGAGCACATCTGCAACAATTAGTTGTAACGAATTATTTGAATCAAAATGCAAACTCAACTTAATACTCACCCTGCACTCAAGAAGAGACTGCCAAAGGTTGCAAAAAATAGTGTCGAATGAAAGCCCTGGATGTAGGAAATACACCACTTGAAGCCTTTCCTTAAAAGTTGGAGGAAGTTCTTCATAGATCAACGACAAAGTAGACACGCCAGAACAGTTTTCACTCCTTTGAACAGAAGTATGAATTAGAAAGTGAACTAATATCAAATTGCTTCATATGTTCTCATAACAGTGAGGTAAAATAGTCTTCACATAATCTCCGTAGCATTAGGACTGACATGATTTGATCAATAGATAAATACCTCTAAAGGCATCCCTACCAAGTTCAAGGGCACAGTCTTCCAAGCATTTTCTGCTACTCTCTCGTCCTTGCACTGTTGTCAATGATTCTGAAATAGAAGAAATAATTCAAAATTCATCCTCAAATTTTGAAAAAACCATTATGAATCAAATGCACCTAAAAGACCATAACAAAATACCATTATTAATCAAATGCTCCTAATATACCATAACAAAATCCATGTAGTTGATGGTTGAATTTACTTTTGCACCATTTCAAACAGTGATATTGGCAGGCCCTGTTTATCGCGATTGCTATGAAATGAGGGATCTAACTTTGCTGCCACCTAACCATGGATGCAGAGGATCTAATCAAGATAAAATGCTCAGATTCTTCATTTTACTACCCAATAACAACTACTCACAAATCTACCACCGCATTTTCCAAACTGAGGAATAATTGAAATTCTCGGCTTAAAGAAAGGTAGATGCTGCATGGTTAACCTCTTCCTCAATGATTACTGGTGCTCCATATTCGCAAGTCGCCTGCTCTTAGATAAAAAAGAAAAAAGAAAAACACTGAACATAAATTTATAGGAATGGAGGATGTATATCACTTCACATCGTTGCATGAAATTTTTAAAATCAAATCAATTCCCCACTTATTGAGCCAATCTTATTTGTAACCAATAATCAGAGGGACAGATTGAGATACCTGATTTGGTTTTCAACTTTCACATACATTTTAACATTGAATTTACTGAAGATTAAACCCACACAAATTAATTAATCTATACACTTTGTTTCAACATTACCACAACAATAGAAAAACAAAATTTCAACAAAAATATGTTATAGGTCTTTTCTACCTCTCAACCAAAAAGAATTTTCATTTTTTCTTATTGTTATTGGTAAAAAGATAAAATTACAACTTTTGAAAAATGAGGTTTGAACTGGGTCAATTTGAAACTTTTGATTTTTTCTAGATCGAGGAATTTATTACATTTGATAAATCTCAGATAAACTTTTACTACAAGAGGCAATGGCACCATGCTGAAATATCCACTGCAATCATCAGTAAAGCAGGATCACTGCCTAATGGATCTTTCTCAAACCTTCGCCTTGTAACTAATGACACCACCAACAAGCTTAAGGGAAGCAGGGTGAGAACACACAGGCTCTCCTCCACTTACCTCGGGAGGCTAACAATCCTCATAGAGGGTGGTCAGCTCATGCTATGAATTGGAACATTATTTAAATCAAATTGAGTAGTTGACATGAACTAAAAGTTTGGATGCACTCTCAGAATCTTATAATGTTGCATGATATTTCAGAATGGAATAATGCCGTCTCCAGAATGTGGAGTGAGTGGAAGAGGATAGATCTCCCTAATAACCTTGTGGAAAAATGGACAACACCGACATGGGATAAGCTTATCAGGGATGTTAGAACCCAAGACCTTCACCAACATTTCTCAACCATGTTTAGAAGAAAGTATGTGAGGCTTTCCACTTAAAGTATTTTTGGGTAAAGTTTATAGGATGGAGAGTGTCTCTACATTCTATGCGCATGTTTAGAAGTATGTCAGGCTTTCCGCTTAAACTATTTTTGGGTAAAGTTTACCGGATGGAGACAATCTCTCTACATTCTATGAGGGAAATTTTCTGGATGAACCTTCGTGGAGAATTTTTTATTTTGTTCAAAGTTCAGGTGGACACTCCACTTATCATCAAGGACCCGAAAAGGGTGTAGCTAATGTAACCTTCTCAACAAAAACAAAAAAAATGCTACTTTCTAATTGAAAATTTTTACCTCTTTTGCAAGTGAACAACATTAAAAAAACTTTGAACTTCTACTTTGTGTCTGCTAGTCCCCACCCAATGATTTTCCCTGGATTGTAATCATGGAATTCAGGACCAATAAAGGCCTGCAAAAGAGAGAACCAAATAAGGTGTAGGTCCTTATATTCCTAAGAGGCACTGAAATCTCAGGTCAAAGACCTGGGACCGACCTAGTAAAGCCTTTCAGGAACAAATAAAGCTGGTGCATATCCTTATCTTTAAAGGACCAAATTTTCATGATCACATCTCTGAGCTAGAAGGCCAATGAAAGGATTGCAATCCATATATACAAACTTTAGTTTGAATCCAAAGGAAAACCTTCACTCAAATTATTTGTGATATATTATAGAATATTCATAAGGTTGCTAATGCAGGCCTCCATAGAGTTACATCCTTCCATAGCCTTATGAACTACCTTTGAAAGAGGCCACTGCATCTACAAAATAGTTCAATATGCTCAACAGTGACTGAACCAACATCTCTATGACATTCCTCGTGATTTCCCAACAAGTTCTGTAATGGCATGGAGGGCAGTGCACAGATAATCTAAAAATTCTATAAACACAGTACCCAACAATCCTAGTATAGCACTGATTTCTTCCTCAATGAAGCTCAGAAACCCAAGTACTGATGCAATAAACAAATCTATGAAACACCTAATCATATATTCCAAAACTATGGTAAGCCCTGCATTACATTTCCCAAGATGGAAAGAATTAATTCTCCAGGGATTTCCAATGCCTGAATTAAGGCAACTGATACCACTTCTATGATTGTAAACACAACAAATGATGACAAAAGTATTTAAGGTCAATGGTGCATATGGCTGATAACTGGAATCTCCATCCCACCAATCCATATGGGTGGCACTGCCTGCAACTAACACCCTGCGTGGAACCTTGTCAGTAACATGGAGTTCACATGTGGATGACGCAACAATCATATATATATATATATAACAAGGCCTGCATAGCCCAGATGCAAAATCAATTGGGGTCTTGCTTTTGTCCAAGCAAAACAAAATTCCAATGCCCTTTCACAAAATTAATTCATCCCGTCTCATCCCCTCATGGTCACTTTGTTCTTTGCTAATGGTCTAGAAAACTTCATTGATTTTCAGCAAGATCTAAAAGTATATGGACCCTAGCATCCAATTCCGCTCACCATGGCAATTGACCACTGCTAAACATATAATAGAAACTGCTATTGATATGCATGGAAAATCTTCTGTTGATAGCAGTCCACACCTTGATATTGAACAAATAAGGGTGTTTATCGTGAAGTACTATAATGAAAGGGGTATGTAGCTTTGTGCCAGAACAACTCACTGTCCAAGTGCAGATCCTAATTAAGCCATATCATTCTTTGGAATTATTAAGATCCATGAACCCTTTTGCTACTTGTTTGGAGATTCTATGATCAAACAGCTTACTACAAGTTACAATGAGAAAAAAGCATTCTCACAAGACATATTACTCCCTCAAAAAATTAAGATCGTAATTAAATCATCTCATTCTTTGGAATTCTCAAGATCCATGGACCCATTTTCTATTTGTTTTGAGATTCTATGATCAAACAACTTATTACGAGTTACAATGAGAGCAAAGCATTTTCAGCAGACATATTTCCCCCTAAAAAATTAAAAAACAACATTTCAACGTTTTTCAGTACTATATTAAGGCCATGGCCAACTCAAGTCATATGTTAGATGGAAGATTAACACTAGAATGCTGTCAGGATTGATGTCTTTTAGGATTAGCCAAACCTTCACAATTGGTTTTCAGCTTTTACATACATTTGAACATTGAATTTATTGAAGATTAAGCCCCACATAAATTTATTTAATCTATACACTTTGTTTCAACATTACCACAACAATAAAAAAACAAAATTTCAACATAAATATGTTATAGTTCTTTTCTACATCTCAAGCAAAAAGTATTTTCCATTTTTGTTACTATTATTGGTAAATAAATCAAATTACAACTTTTGCAAAATGAGGTTTGAACCGGGTCGATTTAAAAATTTTGATTTTTCCCAGATCCAGGAAATTATTACATTTGATAAATCTCATAGAAGATTTTACTACAAGAGGCAATGGCACTGTGCTGAAATATCCGCTGCAATCATCACTCTGCTTCCCTTAAGCCTTTTGTTGGTGTCATAACTAATGACACCAACAAAATGCTTAAGGGAAGCAGAGTGAGAACGCACATGCCCTCCTTCGCGTACCTCGGGAGGCTAACAACCCTCATAGCATGCCTATGTGAAGAATTTTTAATTCTGTTCGAAGTTCAGGTGGACACTCCACTTATCGTCAAGGACCCAAAAAAGGTGTAGCTGATGTAACCTGCTCAACAAAAACCTTCTCAACAAAAACAAAAAAACAATGCTTCTTTCTTGCTACTTTCTAATTGTAAATTTTTACCTCTTGCAAAACATTCAAAAAATTTGAACTTCTACTTTGTGTCAGCTAGGCCCCACCCAATGATTTTCCCTGGATTGTAATCATAGCATTCGGCACCAATAAAGGTCTGCAAAAGAGCAAGAACCAAATAAGGTTCAAGTCCTTATCTTCCTAAGAAGACCAGGGACCAAACTAGTAAAGCCTTTCAAGAACAAATAAAGCTGGTGCATATCCTTATATTTAAAGGATCAAATTTTCAACATCAATCCTGCAAGCTAGAAGGCCAATCATAGGATTGCAATCCATATCTACAAACTTTAGTTTGAATCCAAATGAAAACCTTCAATCAAGTTATTTGTGAGATATTACAGAAAATTCATAAGTTGTCGATGAAGACCTCCATAGAGTTACATCATTCCATAGCCTTATGAACTACCTATCAAAGAGGCCAGTGCATCTACAAAATAGTTCAATATGGTCAACAATAACTGAACCAACATCTCTATGACATTCCACAAGATTTCCTCCAACAAGCTCTGCAATGGCATGGAGGGCAGTGCACATGCAATCTAATAATTCAGTAAACACAGTATCAATCAGTCCTAGTATAGCGCTAATTTCTTCCTGAATGAAGCTCATACACCCAAGTACTAATGCAAAAAACAAATATATAAAACACCCAATCATATATTCCAAAACTATGGTAAGCCCCTGCATTACATTTCCCAATGACTGAATTAAGGCCGCGGATACCACTTCTATGATTGTAAACACAACAAATGATGACAAAAGAATTTAAGATCAATGGTGCATATGGCTGATAACTGGAATCTCCATCCCACCAATCCATATGGGTGGCACTGCCTGCAACTACCACCTTGCATGGAACCTTGTAAGTAACATGGAGTTCACATGTGGATGACACAACAATCATATATATATAACAAGGCCTGCATAGCCTAGATGCAAAATCAATTGGGGTCTTTCTTTTGTCCAAGAAAAACAAAATTCCAATGCCCTTTCACAAAATTAATTCATCGCATCTCATCCCCTTATGGGTACTTTGTTCTTCGCTAATGGTCTAGAAAACTTCATTGATTTTCAGCAAGATCTCAAAGTGTATGGACCCTAGCATCCAATTCCGCTCACCATGGGAATTAACCACTGCTAAACATATAATAGCAACCGCTATTGATATGCATGGAAAATCTTCTGTTGATAGCAGTCCACACCTTGATATTGAACAAATAAGGGTGTTTATCGTGAAGTACTATGATGAAAGGGGTATGTAGCTTTGTGCCAGAACAATTCACTGTCCAAGTGCAGATCCTAATGAAGCCATATCATTCTTTGGAATTCTCAAGGTCCATGAACCCTTTTGCTACCTGTTTGGAGATTCTATGATCAGACAGCTTACTACAAGTTACAATGAGAATAGAGCATTCTCCCAAGACATATTACTCCCCCAAAAATTAAGATCGTAATGAAATCATATCATTCCTTGGAATTCTCAAGATCCATGGATGCCTTTTCTATTTGTTTGGAGATTCTATGATCAGACAACTTATTATGAGTTACAATGAGAGAAAAGCATTTTCACAAGGCATATTCCCCCAAAAAAAACTAAAAAAAAAATGTTTCAACATTTTTCAGTACTTTGTAAAGGCCATGGCCAACTCAACTCATATCTTAGATGGAAGATTAACACTAGAATGCTGTCAGGATTGATGTCTTTTAGGATTAGCCAAACCTCCACAATTGGCTTTCAACTTTTACATACATTTGAACATTGAGTTTACTGAAGATTAAACCCCACATAAATTAATTAATCTATACACTTTGCTTCAACATTACCACAACAATAAAAAAACAAAATTTCAACATAAATATGCTATAGTTCTTTTCTACATCTCAAGCAAAAAGTATTTTCCATTTTTCTTATTATTATTAGTAAATAGATCAAATTACAACTTTTGCAAAATGAGGTTTGAACTAGGTTGATTTGAAACTTTTGATTTTTCCGAGATCGAGGAATTTATTACATTTGATAAATCTCATAGAATCTTTTACTAGAAGAGGCAATGGCACCGTGCTGAAATATCCACTGCAATCATTAGTAAAACAAAATTACTGCCTATTGGATCTTTCTCAAACCTTGGCCTGTAACTAATGACACCAAAAACAGGCTTAAGGGAAGCAGAGTGAGAACGCACAGGCCCTCCTTCGCGTACCTCAGGAGGCTAACAACCCTCATAGCATGCCTGTGTGAAGAATTTTTAAATCTGTTCAAAGTTCAGGTGGACACTCCACTTATCATCAAGGAACCAAAAAAGGTGTAGCTGATGTACCCTGCTAAACACTAACCTTCTCAACAAAAACAAAAAAACAATGCTTCTTTCTTGCTACTTTCTAATTGAAAATTTTTACCTCTTCCAAAACATTCAAAATATTTGAACTTCTACTTTGTGTCTGCTAGGCCCCACCCAATGATTTTCCCTGGATTTTAATCATAGCATTCGGCACCAATAAAATCTTGCAAAAGCGTAAGAACCAAATAAGGTTCAGGTCCTTATCTTCCTAAGAAGGCATTGAAATCTCAGGTCAAATACCAGGGACCAACCTAGTAAAGCCTTTCAGGAACAAATAAAGCTGGTGCATATCCTTATATTTAAAGGATCAAATTTTAATCATCAATTCTGTGAGCTAGAAGGCCAATCAGAGGATTGCAATCCATATATACAATCTTTAGTTTGAATCCAAATGAAAACCTTCAATCAAGTTATTTGTGATATATTATAGAAAATTCATAAGTTGTTGAAGAAGACCTCCATAGAGTTACATCATTACATAGCCTTATGAACTACCTATCAAAGAGGTCACAACATCTACAAAATAGTTCAATATGGTCAACAGTAACTGAACCAACATCTCTATGACATTCCACAGGATTTCCCCCAACAAGCTCTGCAATGGCATGGAGGGCAGTGCACAGGTAATCTAATAATTTAGTAAACACAGTACCAATTAGTCCCAGTATAGCACTAATTTCTTCCTGAATGAAGCTCATACACCCAAGTACTAATGAAAAAAACAAATCTATGAAACACCCAATCATATATTCCAAAACTATGGTAAGCCCTTGGATTACATTTCCCAATGCCTGAATTAAGGCCGCTAATACAACTTCTATGATTGTAAACACAGCAAATGATGACAAAATAATTTAAGGTCAATGGTGCATATGACTGATAACTGGAATCTCCATCCCACCAATCCATATGTGTGGCACTGCTTGCAAATACCACCTTGCGTGGAACCTTGTCAGTAACGTGGAGTTCACATGTGGATGACACAACAACCATATATATATAATAAGGCCTGCATAGCCCATATGTAAAATCAATATGGGTATTCCTTTTGTCCAAGCAAAACAAAATTTTAATGCCCTTTCATAGAATTAATTCATCCCGTCTCATCCCCTCATGGTCACTTTGTTCTTCGCTAATGGTTTAGAAAATTTCATTTATTTTCAGCAAGATCTCAAAGTGTATGGACCCTAGCATCCAATTCCGCTCACAATGGGAATTGACCACTGCTAAACATATAATAGCAACCACTATTGATATGCATGGAAAATCTTCTGTTGATAGCAGTCCACAACTTGATATTCAACAACTAAGGGTGTTTATTGTGAAGTACTATGATGAAAGAGGTATGTAGCTTTGTGCCAGAACAACTCACTGTCCAAGTGCAGATCCTAGTGAAGCCATATCATTCTTTGGAATTCTCAAGATCCATGAACCCTTTTGCTACTTGTTTGGAGATTCTATGATCAGACAACTTACTACAAGTTACAATGAGAACAAAGCGTTCTCACAAGACATATTACTCCCCCAAAAAATTAAGATCGTAATTAAATCATATCATTCTTTGGAATTCTCAAGATCCATGGATCATTTTTCTATTTGTTTGGAGATTCTATGATCAGACAACTTATTACGAGTTACAATGAGAGAAAAGCATTTTCACAAGGCATATTTCCCCCCAAAAAATTAAAAA